>CM052251.1:411963-429674 GCA_028455795.1 Lasioglossum marginatum | reverse complement strand
TATTTAATTTCTGTTTCTTACAATTAATCTAGAAAATATTTATTTAACTTCTGTTTCTTACAATTAATCTAGAAAATATTTATTTAACTTCTGTTTCTTACAATTAATCTAGGAAATATTTATTTAACTTCTGTTTCTTATAATTAATCTAGAAGATATTTATTTTGCATGGAGGTCTATTAATATCAAATCTTGAACAGCTTGAAATACTTGCAGTCGGTTACTGTAGTGACCAGGGTATGCAATATGGTTTCTCTTCTCGTATTACCTGTACCACAGTTTTTCAGTCTCACGATACGTCAGGTTTACGGATAGTTTGTTATACGTAAATGCTGAAAGTAACATGAGTTGGACAAAGAGTAACACGACGCCGTGGCATATTTTTAAACCGGCGAAGTATCAATGATTTTATACCATCCCTTGCGATATCATTTTCTTCGACTCGCTCTTGTAATAACTTTACGAACGATTTTCATAATTAAATTTATTTCATAATTTCAATTTTCATGACTACTGTCTTTTGGATTCTCTGTCATGGACTCTCGATTATTCTCGTGTAATGTTAATTACATTGACTAAGAAAGTCGAAATGAATTGATATTCAGTTATAATGGTTACTTAATCGTTATTAAAATTCTGTTTCTTTCAATATTTTTAGATGTACCAACATAGATAATTTTGCCAAGCTTTTCATTTCATTAGGATTCCAAGAAATTCTCTTACAATATTCGAATAGTTTCAATGTCTTTTTTGGAAGACTGAAAATATTTGAGAATTTTCGAGTATCGTACGAAAATTGCGAAGATGGACTTGTCACTTGAATATAAATAATATTAATGCTACAGAAAATTTTCGTGCTGCTTGTAAGGGACGTATTAAAATTACAAATACATATAAAATGATTCTAAAATAGAAACACAAGTTTTCGATTGAATTTATAAGTACAAAAATTCAAATAATTTAAAATTATTCGAGTCCCAATTTCCAAGTAAAGTAGCTTCCAAGTAGCCACTTGAAGAATCGTTCCTGAATGGTCAAGTAAAGTAAAAGTCAAGCAAAAAAGTAAGAGGAGAGGCTATTGCGTAAGGAACTGACGAGTACAGGCTCTGCGCAATGACCAGAAGCTGGATAAACGGTGGTATTCCCATCGAGGAACATCGGCGTGTGTTCATCGGGATAGAAGAAAGAGAAGATCGCGTGGAAGCGATTCGAGGGGCCTGGTATAATTTATTTAATTATATCGAATTCACGGTGAGAAGCGCGTGCCTGGAGTTCTCACGGTAGGACAATAAGGACATTCATTCGTTCCTTGGTTCGGGGCCACGGTGGCTCGGACAAGCGGTTTCTCTTAGGTCTTAATCGCTCGCCACGGAATGCGCGTTTAATGCAAAAGAGGACACTGGCGGCTTGTGTTTGACTTCGCCTGTATTTTCTCCGGTTGTCCTCGACGACATCGCGGAACTTACTTCACGGGTCGTTTCCATAGCCTCCTTCGACGGGTCCCGAACGAGCTTACGAAATTCTTCGTGTGTCGCCTGACGCTAATGATACCCGCGCCTCCAGCTAATCCTACCGATTGTTCGCGCACTCGGGCCTAGGCGAACTTTCATGCGGAACACTATGAACGCAAGATTAACCGAGATTAATACAGGGTGTCCCAAAACGATAGCGACAACCTCCCGGAAATGGGAGGTTCCTTGGGTCATTTGAAGCGACATTTTCCAAAGCAAAAATAGCGTCCGCGGCTTTGTTTAGGAGTTATTAACGAAAAATACCAATCAGAGCGCGAGATAGAAGCCAACGCTCGCCTGCCGGCTCGCCGCGCGGAACGTGCCAGCGGGCATCTAGCTCGCGCTCTGATTGGTCCGTGTTTTTCGTTAATAACTCCTAAACAAAGCCGCGGACGCCATTTTTGCTTTGGAAAATGTCGCTTCAAATGACCCAAGGAACCTCCCATTTCCGGCTGTCGCTATCGTTTTGGGACACCCTGTATAAGCCCTTGCATTTCTGTTCTTGTGGGCCAGTACTTCCGTAGTCACGAATTGTGTCGCATCGTGCAGCATCTCGTAGAGTCAACTTCCAGTGAGATCGGGCTAAAGTTCCCCTTCGTATCAATGTTAACCGTATAGATTCCGCGACTCCGGTATAAAATCTATTAGGCATTTATAAAGTTGCTCCGAGACCTCCGCATTGCCAGTGCGTCAACACCGTGCATCTTAGGTAATTGTTCAATTCTTTACACTCTCAATTAAATCCGTTCGCGACAATACCAATTGTAATACTTTTCTTATAACGAGAATATATTTGTGTTCTTTGGTAATTCGTGCAAATTCACTAAACCCATAATTATCGTCCAATATCCTAATCGAGTAATTGAACGTCCCCACACGATACAATCTTACCGCCCGGATTGTATCAATTAAATTATACTAATTACGAGACCCACTAACAATCCTAGCGACTTACAGTCGGGTATATGCCCGATTTCAGCAGCCACAGCTAGTTTAAAATTCGCTCAATATTGAAACTGCTGTAACTTTGCTAAAATTTATCCAAATTTGATGAAAAAACAAACATTTTAAAGCTTGAGATTTCTACTTTTTGTACTATATACCGTTTTTACTAAAATGGATGTTTTGAGTGCAAAATCTGTCCATAAAGAGGAGCGTATCAGATTGTAAAGTTTGTAGCCATTTTTCAATCAAGTAATGCGGATTATAATCAATATTTTAACGTTATTCGTCTATTTTATCAATAATTAATAATATTTTTCAAGCTATGAGGCTTGAAAGTGACAGTACCGCCTGCATCAGCATTACTCAAGGTGTACCGCGTAAAGGTTGCATAGTCGGATTTACATCTCTTTGTGTTGAAAAATATTTAAGGAAAAAATATTTTATTATAGTGTTCTGGAAAGCTCTCAAAACAAGCTACAAGAAAATGCAATAAAAATGGGAAGTTCTATTTAAGAAATTGAAGATGACCTTCACGTGATTTTCAAATAACTATCCAAGGTCAAATCAATGACACTATTTTATGTTCCCCTTGAAACCATACAACTTTTGTCTGAAAAATTTTTCTCCAAAATGCTTCATTTCCGAGATATATGTCTGTTACACTTTAACTGACTCACCCTGTACATTATTTAAATTTTATGTGTGTACTGCTTTCTTATTTTAGTGAATTTTGTATGTTTATTATTATTATTTAGTGTTTACTTAAATTAATACGGAGATATAGCGAATGCGAATATGCAGGTATGTGAGAAATGTTGCGATTTTCGATGGCCATTTTTTCATAGATCAACTATAAAACACGGAGTCAATCGTAGTCAGATCCAATTTTTCTTGCATCTTAATCAGAAAACTTCAAAGAATACAATGGCACAGAAATGAACACCGGGACTCACCCGGAAGTATAACGAAATCATTACCAAAGTCTTAGAATCATCAAGAAAGTGACTTATCTTTAAATATTAATAATTACAAACACGTATATGGTACAAAAATGAATTTCTCTTAAAAGTATACCCTATACTTAGCTAAAAAAACTTCTATAAAACAAAAATCTGTTAGTGTATGTAAATAAGGTAACAATTACTAATAGATGAATTCGTTGAGAAATGAAAGCGGGTTAACGGAATTTCAACTTCCGACAAATTTCAGTGCCTAATGGATACATGAATGGGAAAATGAATGATGGGAGATTGTTCCTCAGACATTCAACTAACTCAAGCCACAAAATTTTTTTTTTTTTACAATTTATGTAAAATTTTTAAAATTAATTTGACCGCTGGAATCGAGCAAATACCCCACTGTGCGACTCCCTGATTTCGCATCAGGTTCGTCCACGACATTCCAATCGTCCAAGCAGAGATTTATCCAACCTAGTGACTCTCCAATTTCGCATTGGGTTCGTCCGCGCCGTTCTACAACTTCCTAGCAGCTTCCCGGTTTCGCATCGGGTTCGTCTGCGCGTTGCTCCTAGTGACTCCCTAATTTCGCATTGGGTTCGTTCACCAAGTTTCACCCTTCTAGCAGCTCCCTGATTTCGCATCAGGTTCGTCTGCGCTTGACTCTATTCATAGAGGCTCCTTGACTTCGCGGCAGGTTCGTCCTCGCTGTCCATAATCCGCATACCTCAACTAACAAATTGAGACCATATTCCCAGGGTAGCAACCCTTCGCCGGCCACTCGTGCTGCTCGCGGCCCTGCCTCGTAACAGGGTCAAGGTCATAATTAGACTGCGGATCTTTATGCAAAATCAAAAATTGTCTGCGTCGATTGCAAGAAATACAAACTAAATTGAATGTTATTTCTTCCATTAATGATTTTGATAGAGGAGAAATCATATATTGACATCTTGAATTTAAAAAATTTTTCAACAATTTCGTATTTCATCTACTCAAGTTTGCTAGAAATGCATAAAGATCCGCAGTCTAATCATAATACAATAGGTCGTTGAATGCTATAACACGATGAAATCAAGAATGTATCTTAACATTTAAAAAATCAAAATGATTTCTATTTTTTGTTGAAAAAAATGTATTTTCGAAATTTTATATATAGAAGTTTGTAGATGTTTAAACTCTATATACAATATAATAACTAGACTGCGAATGTTCATACAATTTTCATTTGTTCGTATAATCATTCTTTGTAAGGTTATTTTGATACTTGTTTTACTGTGACGTAAAAGGTGCATTGTACTATAACTACATAAACATCCGCAGTCTAATAATAACATTGGATAAGTTTTTTATATCACCCCTTTCAAAGCTTGCTTTAACAGTTGTTTATAACAGTTTGCTTAATTTTCCCAATAAACGTTTTAATTTTAGATCGGCTTCACTATTTTTATACAAAATAAAATTACAAAACTGCATTTAATGAGAAAGCGATTGTTCAGAACAATTGCGAGCTGAATGTTCTTCGTTGACAGTATAATATTAGGAGTATTAACAGTGATATTTGGAAAATAATTTAAAGAATAATTTAGGAGTGCAATAAATACATAACATATATATATATATGTATTTACAGTGAGTCATGAAAGTATTCGAACGCTCTGAAATGAAAAGTTTCACGCTTAAAAAATATAAGTCATATTACGCAAAAGATTTGCGAAGATAATTAATATATTGATTTGGGGGACGAAACAGCTTTTTAAGGGATGCGTTTAAGCTAAGACGAGACCTGGCTTCGCATAAGATAGAAACAGGCCAAGAGGTCTTCACGTAAGAAAGTTAATTACGAGGCTGTTGCAGCTTGCCGAGGATGCTGTGCAAAAACAGGCCACTTTTAAATGATAAATTATCCCGTAATGATGGCGTATTGTCGTTCTTCGACGGTCTTCCTTTTCCGTGGGTCTAGCGTCTGTTCTGTCGAGCGATTACAGGCGCAGGTGCACAAACGATTTCACTGTAATACGTGTCCTCGATGAAACAGCGTAATTAACATAAATGGTCCAAAATGTTAACGTTGACGCCGATTTATTCGATTGCCCGATCGCAAACAAAAACATTCACCGATTACCGCGCCCGTTGAATAGAGATTTACGGCCTTTCGGGCGAGCTATTGGCGCATCTGTTCGCTCGTGGCAATCCGCACCGACTTCGAGTTGATTTACTGTTAATTCACTGCCAGATTTTAATTAGAATTATAATTGCTGCAATGTCCTTGATATTCTCGTCAAAATAGCTATTCATTTCTCTACTGACACTCCGTTAATAACGAGAAGTAAATACGGAACATTCCTTCTCCGTGTTAAGGGTTGAAAAATAAGGACAATTCGACAATTCTTTTAGTATAGAAATTTGGTTTCTTTGAAAAATCAACGTGTTCGCTGAAAAATTGAGGTAGCAGCCATTTCTCCAAAGACTTTTTTGCATAACACTGTTTATGGTATCTTTTAAATTTTACATTAAAGTAAGCAAATAAAGCTAAGCTTTGTTAAAGCCAATTTTACAAAAATCAATTTTTAAAATAGTTACAATTATTTCCGCTCAAATATGAATAAAAAATCTTCGTCGAATATATGTTTTAAGTGTTTTAACTGAATATTTTACTGCAAAAACAGGGCAAGTCCATTTTTCGATAAAATTGCACCTGTTCAAGTTGTACAAACTTTTACATAAGGTTAATTGTTTGAAGTAAGAATTAAACAATTTTCGAAATCTGAATCTGCCTTTGAAAAAACTTTCAATGTTTCGAACATTGTGTTAGTTTACTCATAATAGGGGCGCGGGCGATGCTAATAGGAGTGGACGAGAATGAACATGCACACACGTTCATGTGACACCATAGTTCAGTGAAAGTGTGGTGTAGAAATACATATTTGCGTTTATTCATCAATTTCTATTTGCGTCCGCAAACAATGCAACTGTTTCCTATATTTTCGCCGTCAGATTGTAATCCTGCCAATAAGGGTGAACTGTGTAATATGCTACAGGCTGTATTTTGCAAAATTAAATGATTCATGGTCTCGACTATGTTACGAGCCAGGGCCGCGAGCAGCACGAGTGGCCGGCGAGAGGGTGTTAACCCAGGAATGTAATATCTATTTGTTAGTTAAAATGCGCGGACGAACTCAATGCCTAATTGGGGAGCCGCTAGGATTATAGACAGCGAGGACGAACCTGACGCGAAATCAGGGAGCCTCTAAGAATGTGATCAAGTGCAGACGAACCTGATGCGTAATCAGGGAGCTGCTAGGAAGTTGTAGAACAGCGAGGACGAACCCAATGCGTAATTGGGGAGCCGCTAGGAGGTTGGATAAAAGCACAGACGAACCTGATGCGAAATCAGGGAGCTGTTAGGATGCGCACGAACCCAATGCGTAATTGGGGAGCCGCAAGGATGGTATAGGTTTCGTGGACGAACCCAATGCGTAATTGGGGAGCCGCAAGGATGGTATAGGTTTCGTGGACGAACCCAATGCGTAATTGGGGAGCCACTTGGTAGGAAAAATCTCTATCTGGACAATTGGAAAGTCGCGAACGAACCTGATGCGTAATCAGGGAGTCGCTAGGTAATTAATAGACCTCGTAACTAATATAATCTAATTGATACAACCCGAGCGGTAAGATTGTATCGTGTGGGAACGTTCAACTACTCGATTAGGATATTGGACAATAATTAAGGGTTTAAGAAATTTGCTCTAATTACCAACGAACACAAATATATTCTAATTATAAAAATCTGTGATACAAATGTGTAATTGTCGCGAATGGAATGAAGGTATAGAAATGTAGAAGAAGGAATTTACCTAACTATGATGCTCGGTTTTAACGTACTGGCAATGCGGGGACTCGGAAGCAACTTCAACACTGCCTAATAGATTTTAAACCGAACTCGCGGAATCTATATGGTTAACCCTGATTCGAAAGGTACTATAGCCCGATCTCACTAGAAGTTGGCTATCCGAGATACAGCACGACGTGACGCGATACGTGTCTACCGAAGTACTAGCCCGCGAGAGTAAGAATCTAAGGGTTTATATACCCCTACAACGAATGGAATGCTCTGTTCATAATCTAATCGCGCTTAGAGATTAGGGCTTAGGGCCAGACTCATTTTTGTCACTTCTAATGAGATCGGAGCCAGAGCTCGGTCCTAAATTAAAGGGTTCAACTATGATATGAAAGGTTATCTAGGACGCTTCCCGCCAGAGACGATCTGGAAGAGATTCCTGTGAGAAAACGAACGGAATATATTCTCTATCCGTAACAACTATATAGTTCCTGGTCTAATGCCATTCAGTGACTCACTTATCGTGTACAGATGAAGGACACTCCAAGGTCATGGTGTGTAGGTCGTTGAACTCACCTTGACGCCGAATCGTTTATTTACCAGAATGTTGCTATTTTTACCACCGTTATATTAGCTTTCTGTGTTGTTGTTGTATGCATGCGTCAAATCTTGTAATCGAATTTTAAAGCACTTCTCGATGACACTACGGATGACAATGCAATATTAACTCGCTTTCTTGTCTGTCTGTTCGTCTAAAAACGTGGTAATAACGAGTTATTAACGAAAAACGGAGACCAATCAGTGCGCGTGTACTACGGACGAATTCCGACTCGGCCAATGCCAACGCCTGGCTCTCCGGGGCCTGTCCTCTGATTGGTCCATGTTAACCGTCACACCTTAACGCGCGACGCTCGGTAGTACGTCATCGCATTCAGCGATCCCCACTCCGCGCGCCAGCGCTCCGTACTCCCCACTACGCGTTCCCACTCCACTGACCCACTTCGCACCGAAGGAGCTCAGTGTGTTGTTCCGTTCATTCAGTTCCATTCCGAACTTCAGCAAGAGACTCCGTCTCTCGGAGTCATACCCTCATTCGTTTGCATAATAGATCACTAGTAATTCAGTAGATCATGTCATACAAGCCTTGCATCTCCTTTCTTACATCAAAAATAGGATATTTATTTGCAATATTTTGTCTATAAAAACGGAATAAATTATTTAATTATAACAATATTTTCCCTTTTACAAAAGATCTTGGTTGAAGTGGTAATTAAAATCGATTACAAGATATGTAAAGACTAAAAAGTAGAAAATAAAAAATATATAAAAAAAGCTTTTTAAAAACCACGCTTATTTTAAAATGCACTAAAAAGGAGAAAATAATTTTTTTAGACATTGGTGACCATAAATGAAAGCGTGGAGCGCCCACGAAGATTACGTCAATATAGTTTAGTGCTCCATGCTTTTATTTACAGTCACTAATGTCTAAAAAAATTATTTTCTCCATTTTAGTGCATTTTAATATAAGCGTGGTTTCTGAAAAGTTTTTTTTTATATATTTTTTTATTGCAAATGCAGTCAAAACATTTGAAAGGGAATAATTTAATGGAAACGTTGCTACCATTGTTTGCAATAAATGATAGATTTTTATATGTATAGACGTGTTAGTGAAATTTTCATTTAATGAATTTACGTTTCAAATCATTTTCACTAGACGGTTCCAGAGTATTCTTCATAATAAATTTGTAGATATGAAAAACAACAATAAATGTTGCAAGTAAATGAAATTCAGCTCGACAAAAGCTATGTGAACAAAAGATATTAATGTGCCATTTCATTTGAACGAATTAAAGGGCCCTCTTTGTCCCTGCAGCAGTTATTCAACAAGAATCTGTTTTATATAAAATAATTAGCTCTCTTATTTCATTCAATTCAATAATTTAAGTTAATGATGTCAGCCATTATGATTTCAGAAAATAATTTATAATATTCTATCCCCATCGAGTAACGTTTAAGAGTTACTATTGTCTACTGTTTTCAATAAATTCGTTAAATGCTACTTATTTTATTGCAGTTTCGGTGCTTCATAGAGATCGAACAGAATTTAAATTGAGCATAAATTAGTGAAGTTATAATAAGCGAGACCTTAGAACAGTGGACGGGACGAATCACTTTAAGATTCGTTTCAGCATTCATTATGCGTTAATTAAAGGACTAAAAATATTATCGCCAGAATAATGACGTAAGTGAGGTAAGTGCGTAAACGGTGCAAGTGCATTAACCGGTTATTTTTAGTATAATATAAACGAAATTTCTGTAGCTTGTATTTATTAATGTAGTATAAGTTAGTATGAACTATTCGACATAGATGTCGCCCAAGAATAAAGGTGTTTTCCTCGCTTAAATCAATCAATGCCAAACAGTCACGTGGGAGGTACACGTACAACTTTGAGGTTACCCTGAACGTGCAATAGTTTACAAGTTATTAATATATTCTGTGTTGTTATTTTAGGTAACCGTTTTTATTGTATTTTTTAAAATTTATTGAGAGAAACACTAAGATGTTCTTGCCCCGTAAATATTGTTACATGGGGCAAGTACCTACGATCACGGTGGGGTAAGTGCGTACTATATAGGGTGTTTCGTCTAAAACAGGCCACCTAAATATCTCCTCTATCTCTGATAATACAAAAAATATTTCTAACGTAATCTAAATGGTTTCAAAAGACGAATCAGATGGAAGAATCGTTTTTTATGAATTGTAATTTTTTAATCGTTTTTTCAAGGTCACTCGTGTTTTTTTACATATATACACACATTTTTTGTTGTTGTATGTTATAGCAAACATTATTGTGTATTCATCCATGTTTAATAGCACGACCTTGAAATGACCGTGAACTCTAAAATTTTTCGTTGAGAACACGTGTTGCAATACGGGAAATGTGTACTGTGACACCCATCGTGATATAAAAAACGATTCTTCCATCTGATTCGTCTTTTGAAACTATTTAGATAACCATTTAGAAACATTTTTTGTATTATCAGAGATAGAGGAGATATTTAGGTGGCCTGTTTTAGACGAAACACCCTGTATAGGCAGTTCATGTTCACTATTTCAGTTTATTTTTTGTACTATAATTCTTAATGAAGGGTAAGTAGGGTATTACCCTATATTTGTAGCGACAAAACTTTTCTAATAATAAATATCATATTTATATTTTAAAGTTTGTTTTAATATCACTGTATCCCCTTTCATATTTCGGCATAAATGTACATGTTTGTTTAAAAATGGATAACTATAAAACTGAACAATATAATTTAATGCAATAGAAAGCATTTTATAGCAGGCTTGTTAATAATTCTTTTCATGCCCCGTAGCACTTGAAACAAGGTTTGAAAGCATTTTTAACTCTCAGAGACACTCTTGCCCCATTTTCGGGGCAAGTGCATAGTAATTGACACTTTGTACAATATCCTATCAAAATGATAATTTTCAAGCAAAATTAGAATCCTACATAATACTAATTCATCAGTAATAACTGTGGCAAGAGTTTGATACCAGGGGCGTTAAATTTTTACATACCAGACTGAAAATACATCAGTTTAAAGTCCAACTTTACAAAAACTAGTGCGCACTTACCCCACTTCACCTTAATACAAAATTTGCAGTTTTTTAGATATTGGCGCGGGCTACTTTTTGGGGGTAGAGTCCTGTAAATGACTCGAGTTTGCTGGCGATCGCGCAGCCACGGCGGGGAAGAAGTTCCCCGGCTCTGAACTAATTCATTGTAAGATTTTTCAGAACAGTGGTTCAGCAGTGAACCTGTTAAAAAGCCTTAAAGATGCCGGAGCGGCACATCAGCTTGCCAGACACTTCACGAAGTTGCAACTTCGTCGAAACGATAAAAAAAAATAGAGAGAAAGAAGAGGAGCGGGAGCACACCCAGAACAAAGTACTAAAAGAGATAAGAATTAAGTTTGAACGGTGTACCGGGCGTCATTAAATCCCACAAGGTTGAATTACCCCAATGCCGGGCGGCGATGGTAGAACATGTCGATAATGTACGTGAGCTTCAAAACTTAAGATACACTCCAGGCCTCGATAAAGCTCCCCTATTATCCCGGAGAAAAGCGAATTAGCCTGGTTATCACGCGCATCAATATCAAACGTGGCAGGCGATATAACGATGATGCCGGCGGAGCATCATCGAAGATTTAATTTACAAGAGATTTAAGACGGATTTTCGTTAATACCCCTTCCTCCGCCCGCCCCGGCCATTATAAGCTCGCGCGAGCGAGCACCCACGGACAAGAATTACACACGCGATTACAGCCGGGGCGCGCGCGCGGCACACGTCGAAATATGCCCGGAACATTATCGGAAAATATGTAAATCAGCATTATCGAATCGCGTACGAGAAGCTGATAAATGCTCGTCCCGCGCGACCTCCTCCTGCAAACATTAATTTATCCTACGATTATTGTTATCGACACGTACTCACCTTTTCGTGACCACTCGCCGATCCTCTCTCTCTCCCTCTCTTTGTGTTTGTCTCTCTTCACCTTCTCGGCCCCTTCCACTCGATGCTTCCGTAATCTTGGTTTCCGGAACAGAAGTCCTTCCGATCGTCTCCGGAAGGAATCACACCGTCTCCACTCGCGGGTAGCCCATATCCACGGAACTTAGTCTTAAGGAAGCACGTTCGAGTAACCACGATCGGTCTTCATCTTCCTCTAAGCTGCCCG
The DNA here is from genome assembly GCA_028455795.1 of Lasioglossum marginatum. NCBI lineage: Eukaryota > Metazoa > Arthropoda > Insecta > Hymenoptera > Halictidae > Lasioglossum > Lasioglossum marginatum. The sequence goes on along the minus strand of CM052251.1, from coordinate 417,678 downwards.
AGAAGGGCGAGCGAGCACTCTTCAAGGTCACGGTATTCAGTTTCTCTGTGTTGGTACACTGGGTAATTCGAATGTCGTTTGGGATTCTTCACATTTATAGTCCGGAGAAGAATGCTAACCAGAATCAGCTAAAAATTCAATGACGATTGGAAACGAACGGGTGGAAAAGTCTTCGAGACCACGATATAGAGTTACTTTATAGGGATTCTTTAAGTTAGCGGACTCGTGATGGCCTATAGCACTGTCGCGTCGCCCGAAGATCGAAAAATGCTAACCACAATCAGCTAAAAATTCAATGACGATTGAGAGCGAACGACGCGAGCACTCTTCAAGATCACGGTGTTCAGTTTCTCGGTTTTGGTACACTGGATAATTTGAATTAGGGATTCTTCACAGTTATAGTCTCTACAAGAATACTAACTAGAATCAGCTAAAAAATCAATGACGATTGGGAACTAACGACAGGAGCACTCAAGACCACGATATTGAGTTCCTTTATACGTCAGATTACTTTGGACGTTGTTGAGGATTCTTTACATTTTCTGCAGCACCGAAGATTAAAGAATGCTATCCAGTATCAGCTAGGCGAAATTCACTGAGTTTGAACAGGCCTAGCGTATGCCAGATGCGTACTAGTGTACGGTAGTGCGTAAGCGAATAGCACTCCTGCTCCAATTTTTTCAAAAATTTTTGATAATCATACCGTTTGCTCTCTTCTAAATGCAGAACATAAGCACTCTTCAAGATTGGGGTAGTTCAACGTTCGCTCGGTGAGTTCTATTCACTGACTGCATCCAGAGCTTCCTCCTTTTGAATCATTGTCAGAATTGCACTCCTGTTTAACTCTTCAACTCTTCTGGTATTCGAATCAACTCGATTGCTATTTCGGTAGAACGGGTACCTTGCGGGGCAGTGAATCTGAAATGAAAAATTATAATTTAGTTTATACTAATTTCTGAATGCATAAAATCTAGTAATGAAGTTAATAAAATAATGCTTGAAATCATTTTGGACATAAAATAATTGTAGAGAGTTTGTAGAGAATCAAGAATTATTTTTTAATATCACATAAATTGAGACGAAGATTTGCGTACTAAATAATAAGAGTGGTAAAAGAGAAATAAAACGATTGAAAAAACATGAATTGAGGAAGGACAGTTATTATAAATTAAATTGAAATAAATTACTAGTTGAAAGATAAGAAGTAGCTTAGAATGACTGTGATTTATTCTTATGTAGTTTTCTAATAACAATTTAAAATAAACATAACAAATTAAAGGGTAATACTTAAATGCGCATATCGAATAAGAGGACAGTGTAATGAAACATGTAAAACAATGTCCAGAATGTAATGGTGGAACGTTTGTTGCATTAACGTCAAAGAAAATTTTAATTCTTTCCGTAAATATTGACCTTTTCATGATTTGACTTAAATGTCGTTCAATCAAAATGGCGGAACCATTCATATAACGATAGCGAATTCATATAACAATATTATTGGGTTTGAAAAAACCAGTATTGTAGCTCTTCGCTAACGTACCAGTGCATTTCTGTTTAAAAATTTACTATACAAGGATAAAGCTGTGTTAAAAAATGCAAAAATTCCTCTACCGCTTTCTACGTTCAATAGAAATAGAATTATATTATAGCTTGACCCAGTTGTTAGACTCGCTTAGTGCGTATACGAACTATTTGTCCCCTGTTATGGTACATTAATTTTAATAAATCCTTAATGCTATAAGAATTGTTTTGCCTCTGTTCTGCCTCTTATAATGACACAAATAGTAACACATATTTTTTTTTACTATTCTTAGAGGACATCGAGACGAATTCAAAACGCATACCGCATATTTTTACCAGAGTTGGGCAAAAATTTAATCAACGATTGACGAATTAATTTCTACTTCAGTTGTTAATCGCAATTAACAATTAATCTACTAGTTTAGTCGTTAATTGCGATTAACGATTACATTCCTTTCATTTTTTTTTCTTTTCTATTCACGATGTTACTAACGTTCTCGTTATTTACTATATTCTGCAATACTCTGTAATGTATATATACTTTATGTTGCAATAAATCTCATAAGAGATTTCCTAAAAAGAAAAAACAATTATTGAAAATAAACATGTTTTTGTTGAAATATATTATTATTTCTGTCAATTCTCCATCTCCCTCTCTCTGTTCCTCTGTCTCTCTCTCCCTCGTTATTACAATTTATGGATAGACTGTATGACGATTAACTTCAACAATTGATTAAATCAGTCTCCGATTTTTCAATGATTACCTTTTTTAATCGTACACATTAATCAATCAATCTTGATTAAAATTTTAATCGATTAATGCCCAACTCTGATTTTTACTAACATATTACTCGAGTTACAGTAGTAGACATGTGAAATGCATATTTAGCTTTTCGTCGTATTTGACTTTATATACTATACAAGATGTATCCGTTAAGTTGTGTCACCATTTTTTAGGCATTTCCAGTAGTGCAATTAAAAAATGTTTTAGACAAAAGTTTCTCAGTACTTGGTGAGCTACATGTTCGCATATTCTTAAATCTGAAAAAATGTTTTTTACGTAAAAAAGTAAAGGTCACCTTGACCTTTTTAAATGGCACCATATGTTTTGGACATCATAGAATTGTTTCTGACGTCGAGACGAATTTAACAGTGTATTACACTATGACCTTGAAATGACCTCAAACTTGAAAATTTTATGCAAACATAATTTTAATGAAAAATTATTTCTTACAATATAAATCAAGTTACATCAGATGTTCGAACTGCGATCCAACTTCTACGATACAGAACATCCGCTCTTTGTATTAGACTTTTCGTTGTCGTCATAATTAGGGCGTCTCGGTTTATGTTATCACATGCAGTTGTTATGCGATTTCGAAGTTCTTGAACATTATTGATTGCTGTATCGTATGTGATAACTCAGGAATAATATTGCATTGTCTTCATTTGTGACGGGTCTACTGCGACTAGGATGTTTCCCATCAGGAAATTTACCATGTAAAAGCAATGATTTTTGAAGATAACGAAACGTTTCTCTATAAGGACAAATCCTATTTGGAAACCGTTCTTTGTACAATCTTTCCGCCGTGCGTGCACTTTTTCCACATTCATTGAAAACAGATAACATATCACATCTTTCTGTATTTGAAAACTTACTCATTCTGAAAGATCAAATCGTGATACACTAAACTACGACTGAAGGAATACTGTCTATAAGCTGATTAGATCGATGACACGATGACAAACTGATGATTCTGAACCGTAAGTGATAAATACAAACATAATATGGAAAGCGACGAGAGTAAACATAAACTGAGACGTCCTAATTATGGCGACAACGAAAAGTCTAATACAAAGAGGGGAGCTCTGTATCGTAGAAGATGGATCGCAGTTCGAACATCTGATGTAACTTGATTTATATTGTAAGAAATAATTTTTCATTAAAATTACGTTTGCACAAAATTTTCAAGTTTGAGGTCATTTCAAGGTCATAGTGTAATACACTGTTAAATTCGTCTCGACGTCAGAAACAATCCTATGATGTCCAAAATATACGGTGCCATTTAAAAAAGTCAAGGTGACCTTTACTTTTTTACGTAAAAAACATTTTTTCAGATTTAAGAATATGCGAACATGTAGCTCACCAAGTACTGAGAAACTTTTGTCTAAAACATTTTTTAATTGCACTACTGGAAATGCCTAAAAAATGGTGACATAACTTAACGGATACACCCTGTATATATATATTTGACTTAGAATAACTTATAAGTAGACTCCGGATTTTATGAATTTATAACAAAAATGAGCAAGTGCAATTTAATTCTTTGCACTCCGTTGTCGGGTTAATGCGATTTGAAATATGAACTTTAAATTATTACAAAACATCAAATTTTCATTTTGTTGAAGATTTATAAACTTGAACTTGTTTTATATAATGTAGCTAATTTTGTTTTATTGTAGCAACCGTATCTTTTTTATTATACATATATACACTCGTAACTAATATAGTGCTGGAGTTGTTGATGTATGTAGTATGTACTATATGAGTCACTAGGCTGGAGTGGAAAGAGTTAAAACAGTGAAATTATTAAAAGACTTTAAGAGCATTAATATATTATTTTCACCACATTAAAATTATTAATGAATAATATAAATTTATATTTAGTTCCTGCGTCTTGCAATTGATGCACAAACTTTTTACTTCGCATAAACATCCGGAGTCTAGAGTCAGAGTCTTCGTTTCGTTCTCGATCAATGTGCTCAGTGCTAATGCAGAGTAGTTTCTAAGAAAACCAATGGCATGGTTAAGAAAGGGGAAGCTTAAGGAATAATAAAACATTAACGAACAGAAGATTGTGTTGTTTGTGTGTGCCGATGTTATCTCAATAACAATATGAAATGTGCACGCAGTGAAAGAAACTTTTAGGACAACCTAATAAATATAATGCTAAAGAAAAATATTTTTTTCTAAATACAATTTTCGAAATTTCAAAGTTGCGAATTTTTTTTACGATGACCTTGTTTTTATTTACATACAGTTGTAGAGCACGGAGAGACAAATTTCAACGATATATAGAAATGTATATAATATTTACGATGTGCTACCGTGAAAACCGTGTTTCAAAAATAAACAATTTTCAAGCTCGATGCGGCAAGTTTTCCCGTTGTTCGATCTAAAATTCTGCATAGATTATTTGTTTGGCCAGTGCCACAATCCTAGGGGTGTCCCGAAAAAAACTTCGAAGGTCAACAAATAAGGTGCACCCTATTGTACAGTTTTGCGGCAGACTATAGTTGGCCGGAATCGGCGGGGGCACCTTGTATATCGTTACCTGTCGATCAGGAAGATAGAGAGCGTGTCAAGAGTGAACGTGTACCGTAAAGCACTGTTCTCAGTGAAGACCGAACCGGTCTAACGATCGCCGCGGCAGTTTCGAGGATTCGCAACGCGGCGTGAGAGAAGCGTCCACTCGCATTCCGCGTTCCCTAACGACCCAGACGTTAACTGCTCCCTCGTTAAGCCCGGCATGATGACACGATCACGACACCTGGAAACATCACGTTCTGAGCACGCTTAATTCCCGAATAATCGCGGCGACTGCTTGGATTGGATTTGTTAGCAGCGCGCGGCGACGGTCACTCGTAATTTTCCACGTGTCAATCACCGGACAGGAAGCATCGATGGACCGTCCAATGGGGTGTTATTCCGACGACGGGATAACGTTACGCGGAAAACACGGGGACCCAAGGGGAGCCAAGAATCGCTTTGTAATGCTAATGGGGGATGGACCCGATGAGGAAACAATTATCTAGCCACCGCGGACTCGGCCGCCACGGTACCAGTCGGCCGGAATCCCAAAAAGCTCGGCAAAACTGTTTCTGAACGTAATTGTATTTTAAATATTTCCTTATATCGATCGTAGAGTTGTTAATAAAAAATATATGAATGCTATCGGCGCACTGGTTCGATCAATCTCTATATATAATAAAATCGTGTCTGGATGTATGTATGTATGTATGTATGTTTGTAACGGCATCACTTGAGAACGGCTCAACGTAGAAAGCTGGGGTTTGGACCGTTGGACGCGGCATTCCCACGGGAAGGTTTAAGAGCAAAAAAAATTCGAAAAAGCCCATTGGTCCAAAAGTTGTGACGTAATAACCTGTTTTTTCCCCTCTTTTGGGCACGTT
>CM052251.1:384622-404307 GCA_028455795.1 Lasioglossum marginatum | reverse complement strand
ACATTTTTTGAAAATATCTCGAGATCTAATAATTTTTTGCGTATGGTACCCTAATCATTTTTTACGTAGAATGAACAGAAGAATCGATCTGTGTAAAAAAGAATATGCATTTCTTTTTGAAGAAACGATGCAATTGTTAATTGCACATGCACTGCTGCATCTAAAAAAAATTTAAATGCCTACAGATGTAGTGCTCTTCGAACCATTTATCTTTCTCCTTTGGCATTTTTTCGTAAATGCAATAATAACGGAGTTATGACTTGAAACAATTGCGTGGACCACCCTGTATATTTGAACACTAAATTTTTCATTTTTAAAGAATCATTGATAGTTAAACTGGACTGATTTTAAAGATTGAAGCTTCTACTTTTGCAACCCATCGTTCATTTTTATTCATTTTTATTTAATATACACACAGTTCTATTTATTCTTATTCTGAAATGTTTGCCGAGACTAATGACACCCATCATATATTTTTTATTGCACCACTTAATGCATCTTGATGTTCTTTACAAGAAAGTGTTAACCTACTTATGTGAAAAAATCATTTTTTTAAGAGATATGATAGGTTCAATGTGACGATCATTTACATCATAGCATCAATACAACATTTTTGGACATCATGTATGAAAGTACCTACTTTTATTTGAATAATTTTTTGTATATTTTATTTCAAGAGATAAGCAGTAGAGTGGCAGAATATGAAAAAAACTGGGTATTCTCGGATCCTGACTTATGTCAGTGTACTTCGAAAAATTGTAACAGAGGAATTGTAACACAGGATTGCAATTTTGTTCAAAGTGAAGTAGTAGATTCGTGATCACCGACGTCTGATAATAAACTTGCATAACGAAATGGAGATGCAATTTTCTCGGGTAGATCAAGAGAGTGTTTGACACTCCTCCTCCTCCTCCCAAAATTCACATCCCAATAATCAATCTGGTTAAATAACACCGACAGATAAGTTTCGAGCAGAAATATTATCGACACTCCTTTGCACTTGAAACTATATTTTGACTACAAAAAAAAAAGAAATTTTATTTATTTATTATTTCTATTTTATTTCGTATTAGACAAAACGTTTTATAAATAAGAAAAAGCTAAATTGAACGCATTTAGAATATATTCGCTTGCTTGTAAAGATAATAATAATAAGAGAGACGATATACTCATATAATTACTAAAAATTACTAAAAAAAAAACAAAAACTACCGAAAAGATTAGTAATGTAATATACTTGTATAATTAACAGATATATGAATGTTGTCCAGCGTCGCTGCACATCGCTGCAAATTTTTATTCGCCTTAAACAAACTGGTATTCGAAACATCCCGCACTTCTTCTACAAGCTAGGATATTACCGAAATAAATTATTTGAAAAATAATCGTTAAGATAATATACTGTGCTATTTGGCTACGTGCCATTTGGAATAATCATATGTTAATTGACGTGAACAGCCAAATAATTTTTTAAAAATTATTTCACTATTTGAATTTCAAATGAAGCTCGAATCATTTCATCAAATAATTCGTACTGTTAACAATTCTATTATCTTGTGTACTAAAGAACATTTTTAAAGGCGAATGCAGCTAAACTGTACTCATTAAACTACAGAAATTAGCATAGCTAAATTTAATAATTAATTTAGTTACTTCAATAATCTTGAGGTGAGATCATTTATTATTTTATTTGGACAATATTATTGAAATTATATCCAAGTAAAATATTATTTGGAAATAATCTATTTGATTTAAACATCAAATGAAAATAAGTTTTTGATGTTACTTGTAAAATACAAATAATAAGGTATTTAGAATAATTCATTATTTCAAACGATTATTTGTTATCTTATTTCAAATGAAATGTGCCTAATCGTGGTACGTAGTCCACGAAGAAGGTGGCAATGTTTAACCCTTTGCACTCGGAACTATTTTAACTAGAAAATTAAACATTTCTTCCGATCGAATATTTCCATTCCCTATGATTTTTGAAATTTTATAGATATGAAATTGGTATAATAATTCATGCAATACCTAAATGTTTAGTAATTGGTTAGATACCGATATATTTAATAATGGAAACAATATTTTGAATAATGGTACAGCAATTTTTAGTGGTGCCTCAGAGGGGACAACCGAGTGCAAAGGGTTAATCGATCTGTGCAAACGACATTATTTATGAGTACTCCTAATATAAGGAAAAACAGTGAAATGAAAAACGTCACGTATAAAATAGAAATAATAAAGTATTGAGAATAATTTAGTATTTTAACACTAAACCTACCACAAGGGGTCAAATGACCCATTTTAGATTTGTTATTTGAAAATTATTAAAATTGTGAAAGTATTTTCATGAGAATTTATTGAATATATTTTTTGACTCCAGTATATATAATATTATAGTAAAAATCGCACAAAATATAAATAAATTTAATCTGTTACTTTTGATGGTCGGTAGGTTTAAGGTAGGTGTTAAATGATTATTTGTTATTTATTTCAAATAAAATGTGCCCAACTCTGCCACAAACGAACATAGTAATTCTACTACAATTTTCAATAGCGCAACAGCGTAGGTATTCAAGTACAAATGATTAGAATAGCTGTACGATCTCGGACATTGGCATAAAAATGAAATCGAGACCTCCGCGGGAGGAGGGCCATTGGCATTCCTCACAAATCTGCTCTGCGGATTCAGAAGCGAAAAAGTGCAGGAAGAGTGCGAAGTGTAGAATCACAGATACGTTAATTAAATTCCCTCGATGGCTACGATAAGTTTCGTCCATATGACGTTCGCTCTTGCATCGAAGAAGGTAACGAATAAAAATGTGAATCACCCCATTGGAAGTATTCGGTGTACCGTCGCATCCCCTTTTAATCGCAAGGCAACGCTACCGGATAAAGCAACGTGTAATTTGTCGCAATTGGTATTGTTCGGTGTTTCCCGGTTCCGCGTCCCTGACTCCCCGCCTTTGTTTCTCCCCCTTGTTACCCCATTTTCCTCGACACGTATTTTTTCCACTCTCTCCCGATCTCTTTTCATCCCCCGCCTCCTTCCTAGCCACCATTTTTCCTCCCTATATTCTCGTACGCCGGAAACCTCCGATACGAAACGGCGAGCTGGCTGGATGTGCCCCAATTTTGCGGTGACCGGCACGATGTTTATAATCGCAGGTGAATAACCAACAATCCAGACTCCAGCTTGCGAAGATACGGCCGCATTTTTATGCGCGTAGGTGAGAAGATTTCGCGATTTTCCCGATTTTCGATGCTAATGGCGCAATCCACTGTGCGAACATCGTGTTCGATGCAAAAATTCAAATTTTCCAAGTATTAAATCCGAAGATATTTATGTCATAATATATTGGTCACATAGTATAGCATTTTAATATCACCGCTAATTTTTCTAAATATATGAATTTACCGTTAAATAAAATAGAAAATACCTATACATTCTTTCAGACTTGTGCCATTTGCCGAACACTTATTTGATTAATTCCATTCTTGTCAATTTTATATGCCAAAATCTTCGAAACTACAGAAAAAGTTTTTTGAAATATTAACGATTTTTTTTTAAATTTCATGTACATTCATTACTTTTTACTGAAGTTTTGAAAAAAGTACCAAAAAGTATCTCCATGATTTTTTGATTACTGGTTTTTTTTATTAGTTTTTCAGAAGATGGTCAAGATGATCAACATAATCAAGATGGTTCCAAGAATTGGAAAAATTAATTCGCACAAATGTTCACTAGAGCGAGGCTAAGTTTAGTTGTATAATTAACAGAATTGTTAATTTAAATTCATACACGTGATACAGATTGCGATTACGGTTTCAAAAAGTAATCGTACAGCAATCGTATAATTGGGATTTTATTTTTGTAATTAGGAAAATCGTTGAATTAAATTCACACGCAATAAATCCGCAGGCTACATATTGTATTATGTTGTGTTTACGAAGTCGAAGGATTCCATGTTTTACTCGAAAATATTCGTACTAGTTGCGTTAATTAATTAATTTGTATTAATACTACCTTCCCGAAATACGTCGAAAATGCTTAGCGCACAGAGTTGGAGACGTCAGATCGATAATTAGTTTTGAAGCTCACTTATGACTTATGACTTAATATTCCCAATGACGATTACTTCTACAAATATGCTGCGAAGGTTTCCTAAAATTCAAAGAAATAAGAACGGTAGCACGTAATAGGTCCAGGTATTCATAATTCAAAGTTCCGGAACGGTAATGAATAACTACCTGGTTTCCCGACGACAGAGGGAGAGAGGTCGATGAATTTAGTGTCTACAGCAGTGAACCTTTTTGAAGTCGGGGAACATGTTTGATTATATGAAAAATTTGCGGAACATCAAATTTAATAATCCAAAAAACAAGAAAACATCCCGCGTAGAAATAAATATATTTTAGAAAATATATTATTAAATATATCTAATATATTTCGCGGAACACTTGCAAAAAGCTCGCGGTACACCGGTTAAGAACCAGTAGTCGACAGTTTATGATTCAGAAATTTACGGACGATTAGAACTGTATTCGTCGGCACAACTATACAATGTTTTTCCACGAAAGTGATTTAAAAAAGAACGATCTCCACAAAATTAACCGTGACCGGTAGTATCTTTTCTTTTTTATTTACTTTTTAAATTGCATCAACCTCACAAGGATCAATAGCAACTACAGGTTTATAAGTGAATGGTCGTTTTCTAGATACTGCAGTGTTTTGTAACAACAAGTTAACACGTTAACAGCCGAACAATTCCAAAAATACCACAAAAATATCAAAGTAATTTAATTCACTGCAATAAAAACCGAAAAGTCGAAGTTTGTAATAGGAATTATTGAATTCTTTTAAGTCATAAAAATTTCGACAAAGTTTACTTCAAAAAATTGTGCAATGAACAAAATTAATTTTTAAAGGTAGACGAATAATTGCGTCACTCCCATATGACGGACGACACAGTCCAAGTGTTACTCTAAGTTTAGTTATGCAAAATAAAAATAATCTAAATCTTTCTTTGAATAATTTTAACAAATCGAATATAGTCTAACAATACTCTGAAATTGTTGTAAAAATGCATAACATCCTCAGTCTAATTATAAAAGAAGAGGACAAAGTATGCACAATGTGTAATCAGAAATCTATGTTGAAATAAATCCTTGTTAAATAATCTGGTTTTGTATAGTAACATGTATAGTAACCATGTCATATTATATAAATCGCAAGAAAGAATAATGCAGATAATGTTGAACCTCACCGTATCCAACAATGTGTATAACAATCACATGGTGTTATGGAAATTTCATGAAAGAATACAAACGAGATGATATGTACAACAATCACATATTGTAGGAATTTCAGAAAAGAATAAGGAAAATAAAGTTTAACCTGACCACGTCCAAAAATGTGTACAATAACCACATGATGTTATAGAAATTTCACACACAAATTAAGCACGACCACATTTAATGTGTGCAACAATCACATCACATTGTATAGATTTCAAGACAGAACAAATCGAATAAGTTGATCACGACTACCTCCACAATATATCCAACAATCACATTATATATTGTGGAGATTTCAAGACAGAATAAATAAAATAAGTTGATCACGACTATCTCCACAATATATCCAACAATCACATTATATATTGTGGAGATTTCAAGACAGAATAAATAAAATAAGTTGATCACGACTATCTCCACAATATATCCAACAATCACATTATATATTGTGAAGATTTCAAGACAGAATAAATAAAATAAGTTGATCACAACTACCTCCACAATATGTCCAACAATCGTATTACAGAAATGTCAAGGACCAATAGAGAACACAAGATGAACACGAAGATTATTTTTCAGACGCAAAAAATGTCTCTGAGAATGGTCCACATAAGGATCGAAACGTCGAGGAGCATGTTTAATTAATTGCATATTTGCTGTTTTTCTATAAATGATCGAACCTTGCGCCGAAATCATAAAATTTATTATATATGAACACGAAGATTCGAAGATGATCACCGAAAAATGCTACGTTCGCAACAGCGATCCCAGCAAAAACAGAAAATTTCCCCGCAACGGTAAATAACTCACACGATTTTTTCGCGCAATCTTTTCCAGGTCATCACCAAGGCGCATCAACTGACGCTTTCCAGTTGTTTACAAAGGCCGCTGAGCAACCCTAAATTTAACGACCTCTCCAGTGAACGACCCGGCGACTGTCCACCACCGTTCATCAGACCAAAAATTCGATTTGCATCATCCGCGGGACCGTGAAACTTACACGTATACACGTACAGTTGGCGTGGATCTCCGTTCAATCACTTCCGTGCGACGATAAATCACAGAAACGAAAACAATTCATCGAACATCCCACACACTTGTCATCGACCCGGGTGGTAGCTGGGTAGCTAGGTAGAGACCGTGTAAAACCGTAACACGGGAACGCACCAGTATCCTCGAATAAAATCACCAAGTTGTTCGATCAACCTTCCGACTCGATTACAAATCTCCGGGAAGGACGTATCTGGCTATATACGGGATCCACACACTAGGGGATCGAGATTTATGGTGGACGCACGATCGACACCTCCCGTCACATGTCGCCGGAGTCTCCGCACCGGAGGAGGCTCATCGATGGATCACCGCGTTCCCAGCAACTCTGTCCGTATCCTGAGGATCCGCGGACACTAGCTCGTCACAGACGATTTTCACCGAATCGCACTGGATCGAAAGAAGATCCTCCGGGACTCGATGACGAGAAACTTTCGGATGACGATAGATCGCGACCGGGGGCGAAGCAATGAAACCGGGACTGTCGGATGGCAAGCGGACGCGGCCCGAAACGGTGTGAAACTACGAACGAGATCCGATGCGCGCGCGCGAACACGTAAATATCGGCTGCGATCGCGAGGAGAGCGAGCTTTCCGAAGACGCGGCTCGCACGCCAGCTCCTCGTTAGGACTTCGCCTACGGACTGGCGGGCGCCGCGGCAAAAGCTACGGCGCAACACGCCGACGCATCTACCCCCTTAGAACCCCTTGGCCCCTTTATCGCGGGATGATACCAACCAATACCAATACGAACCAGACCGCGCTCTCTCGATGCTTCCAGCTTTCCTTTCGCGCCCCCGTCGAACGTGCTCTCTCGCGAGACCCCCGATGCAACGCGAACGCGCGGCGTCTACCCTCTGATCGAAATTACGGGATGTACCTCGTGCTCGCACTCGAGCTCATGAGTTTTATTGGCATTCCGGCGCAAGGTCCTCACGGCGGAATCGTCTTCAGCAATCCGAACAGAGGATTCTTAAAAAATTACACGATAACCCGAGCCGACGCGAGACGCCACGCGACGCGACGCACGGTGTGACGGATCCCCTATTTAGGCAGGTAAAGAAAATTTGATGGCTAGGTATTGGAGACGGTCCGTAACAAAACACACCCACGTCTATAAATTTTATGACGCACAGTCCTGTGAATAATTAGATACATAATTATCCACATCCGGAAAAGGGGGGGTTCCGTTCGCTGTAGCCGCGCTCTGATTGGTCCGTGTTTTTCGTTAATAACTCTTTAACAAAGCCGCGGACGCCATTTTTGCAAAGGAAAATGTCGCTTCTAATGATCTCAGGAACCTCCCATTTCCGGATGTTGAAGGAATTTTGAGACACCCTGTATACTTTAGCGATTCCTCACCGATATCGATAATCTTGAATTATGTTGTCGAGGTGATCATTCTGAACAACTTATCCCTATGTTAGTTAGCGTTTTAGATATTCGCAAAAAACAACGGACACCCACTACAGCAAATTCTTCCCTTCTTAATTGACCGAACAATTTTTCATTTATCATCATTCTTTTGTATAACAAACAATGTACGAATAATTTGCATTCACAGATTAAAACTGATCATCTTTTATATGAGGAGTAGAAATAATGAAAAGGGAATGAAAATCCGAAAAACTGCAAAATTCGAATTTTAGAAATATCGACAAAATTCTAACTCCACCGATAAACAGGCATTTGCATATTGACATGGTAATATGTGAAGTGCCAATCATCGTTTTTTATGAAACGTTGCAACAATTTTAGTCTTCATAAAAATATTTGACACGCATTTTTTCTATTAATATTCATGTCGGAGAGCTAAAATTATTCCTGAAAAAAGAGGTAGCGAATATATTTTGACGAACATCTCAAAACCTATTAGATTAGAAATGAGAGAATAATTTTGACTAGACAAGCAGACTTGCAAATAAAAGGTTTGTTTAAATAATATATTTAGGAAGTGGCATTTTTATTAATCTTTCTGGCCTCGTTTCTTTGTCAGTTCCTGTATACTCAACCGAAAAATACGAATAACACAACAATACACAATTTTTGTATTTGTAACACAATAGTTCCCGAAATATCCATTAAAATAAATGTTGCAAAAAATGTGTAAACCATTTTTTATAGGAAACACAACGTAGGAAAATTTCTTCGAAATCGGTGATTGACGCTTCAATGTTTTTCCATGTGAGTATGAAATATCGCTGGGATACGAAACGCGCCATGAAACACAGAACAATACATTATTATATTCTGGAGAATATTTTATTTGATATACAACTTGCTCGACTACTATTCCAATTATCCATTCATTAGATGCTCCCATAAATTGTGTCATTTCTTTACGCTAACTGGTAGGTTAAAAACTACCAAAATAACTCCAACACTTCTTTAACGATGCAAGAATACCTTGGTTTTCGAACAACTATAATTTAAACGCTTAGCGAGAGGACACTTTATTTTGGATGGTTCCTGTGAATGCAGAGCAGAAGCTCAAGCTCAACCTTAATCATATTACATATTTGGCAATGTCCAGAATATGATTCAGAATGAGGACACTTGTTTTATAAATAAATAAATACATTTATACTTTCAGTCATCGTTGTATTAACCATCATTTTCAGGGACGTCCTTAAATTTATCGATCAATTTTTTTATTCCTTTTCGAAAAAACTGTCAGTTTTGAATTTAAAAACTGCAGCTTCAATTGGAACTTTTAATCCTTCGATATTGGATGTTGTTGGCCGATCCAATTCTGTTGTATTGGAAAAGTAAAAAACCACATTTGAAAATTTGTCAAAGCACGTTCTTCACGCATATCACAAATATGTTTAAGTGCGTCTTTAATTATATTACCCTTTTTAATATCATATGCGATGTTGAAAATTAATTGATATCTCTTGAGTAGAAAATATCGTCCTAACTGCTGCCAATGCAGATTCTAGAGCGGGCCCTGGCAACTTCTTCCCCGCTGGTACTTCGCAACTCCCACTACCTACATACCGGTTCCCCCACTATCATATGTCTCTTACTACTATTATGTACGTATTGGGTTGGAACGAAAGTTCGTAGCGTTTGTAAATTCAAATTGAAAGCTAAAATTCAAATATTTATTCATAGATTTATTCAATAACATATTTTCCATTCTGTTCTATTGGGTCGTTCGAAAAGTCATTTCGTTTTCTTAAGAGAAAATGAAAGCCAATTTTTTACCATTTAGAATAAGTTTTATGACATTTTGTTTTATGGTCTCTTGCGATTTTTCAGGCAATTTAAAGATCCCATGCTCGTAGAATTTCTGTTTTTTATTAGCAAAATATTGAGTTATATGACTTTTCACGACTATTTAAAATGTTGAAAAAAGCAAAAAAAATAGTAATCGATGGTACATCCTCTCTTTAAACAGCGCACAACTTTTTCTTTCGTGCACTACATTGTTACCCTTGCGGTAATAAAAACGCAAAAGGTGATGGAAATGCGTACTTTGATTTTGCATATTTGATGTGATGATAAAAACATACTTGAAAGATTGGGAAGCACTATAAGATAGGAAATTACGTCCGAAATGTCAGCTGTCAAGATATTCCACGATTTTGTCATTTAAAATAAGGTCAGTAATAACAAATGGAAGCAATGCCATCTCAGATCCAATACAAGTATCACCTATTATCCTTGGTGGCTCCCTGATTATCGCATCAGGTTCGTCCGCTACCTAGCAGCTCCCTGGTTACGCATCAGGTTCGTCTGCACTCTTACTAACAAGTTAAAACCTTAATCCTAGGGTAATAACTCTTCGCCGGCCACTCGTGCTACTTCACGGCCCTGACTCGTAACACGTTATAAACCGTTAGAGCGAGTGACTGCAAAGAGAGAGAAAGAGAGAGAGAGAGACAGGTGGAGGGAGGGCTTGTGTATAGGAATAGCCGAAATATTGTGCCCCAAAAAACTGTATGGTCGTGACCACGATGTATTATAGAGATGTTACGACTAAGCACCTCTGTAAGGTTGACGTTTTGTGATAGATATAGTTTAGTTCTCTGATCGCCGCTAGATGGCATATTGGCAAAAACACGCAAACTACTGTGAGGATACCCGCACCATACCACAGAGTGGGGATATCGAGAGCGGAAGCGGTATCCCCTCTCCGTGGTATGGTGGGGATATCCCCACAGTAGTTTTGCGTGATTTTTGCCAATATGCCATCTAGCGGCGACCAGAGAACTAACCTCTATCTATCACACTTTTCTGAGGGGAGCTTAGACCATATATACGTATAGACCCGGCATAGGTATAGTATGTGTATAGGAAAACCGCTCGGTATGCATATAGAATGCAGCTCGACAAAGATAAAGTACAATGTGACGTCAAAAGATAAGTCTTAAAGGGCTGACACGGCAACCTTAGACCATATATACTACTGTAATACCTTAATAAAACATATAGAATAAACGTCTGTATCTCAAATACAGTTTATAATTGATTATTTCATGATACAACGCCAAATTCTTTGAAATTATCCTATCCATTCTTTCCGTATACTATAAACCAAGCTGAGGCACTGTCGATGAGCATAGCTTATACATCTTTTGGAAATGTGACGTCACAGTGTACTTTATCTTTGCCGAGGGGAAAATTATCTGTGCCGGGTCTATAGGTATATATGGTCTAAGGAGGGGAGTCTGTAATATACCGTGGTCGTGACCGAGGTTTGCCGGTTGGCGGAACGGGCCGCGACCACCTAGAGCAGGCATGGGCAAATTTTTGCTCGATCGGAGGCATTTTCAAGGGATACCCCCACTTCTCCCGGGCACGTGTCCTGCTTCACGTAGCGGCCGTAGTGCTCCGAGCACTAGGAGAAGTAGGGGTATCCCTTGAAAATGCCTCCGATCGAGGAAAAATTTGCCCATGTCTGGCCTAAAGGCGCAAAATCGGTGAACATAGGGAAAAAAAATATATAAAAAACTTTTTAAAAACCACGCTTATATTAATGTGCACTAAAAAGGAGAAAATAATTTTTTTAGACATTAGCGACAATAAATAAAAGCGTGGAGCGCTAAACTATATTGACGCGGGCTTCTATAAGCTTTCTTTTATTTATTGTCGCTAATGTCTAAAAAAATTATTTTCTCCTTTTTAGTGCACCTTAATATAAGCGTGGTTTTTAAAAAGTTTTTTATATATTTTTTATTTTCTACTTTTTAGTCTACATATCTTGTAATCGATTTTAATTACCACTTCAACCAAGATCTTTTGTAAAAGGGAAAATATTGTGTCATGATTAGATAATTTATTATCCCGTTTTTATAGCCAAAATAAATAAATATCCTGTTAAATTTGATGTAAGAAAGGAGATGCAAGACTTGTATGACATGATCTACTGAATTACTAGTGATCTATTATGCAAAAGAATGAAGGGATGACTCCGAGAGACGACGTCTCTTGATGAGACGTTCCTTCGGTGCGAAGTGGGTCAGTGGAGTGGGGATGAGTCGGAGTGGGAACGCATAGTAAAGTAGGGAGCGCTGGCCCGCGGAGTGGGGATCGCTGAACTCGATGACTCACTACCATGTGTCGCGCGGCGAGGTGTGACGGTTAATATTAAAATTTTTTTTTTCTCCTAGACGCACAGTTTTTTTTTTAAATTTGTTTTTTAATATTGCATTGTCACCCAGTTCTGAGCTATGTTTAAAGTTTCAAGTCTCTAGCTCATCGGGAAGTGGTTTAAACGCTGGTGGTTTGTCGCTTACAACATCGACAATGACAACAACTCGGCAAGCTAATATAAGCGTGGCAAAAAAAAAAGGACACGATCGAGGATTGCTGATCGGCGCGAGGTTTGCCGCGCAGCCATGTGTCCCCTGTAGGCATTCATGGTTGAGCTTTGTCTGTGGTCGTACGCGCGTCCATCAGTGTATTAACAATAAAGTTCATGCTCTGAAGAGTGTAGTGTAGTGAAGGGTCAGTTACCCATTTCCTCTAGCGAACAGACTTTGATATTCAAGATCAACTAATTTTGGAACACCCCACAACCCCATTAGGCTTATAATTACAAAAAGTAAGTAGAAAATTCAGTCGTATGCACCGTCGAAATGTAACAAAATGTAGAACGTAATTCCTGAAAAAGATGTTTCTTAAAATTATTTAGAACGTTCTGGCAGACCAAATATTCATTAAATATAATTTGAATAAAAATTCAATAATTTGTACAATAGAAATGAGCGGCGATGTGGAAGTCCCATGAAAGATTGTCTCGTACAATGGCACTGCATTGGCGAGATCTGCCATGCCGTGGCGAAAGGGTTAAAACATAATTCAACTCCATTCAACAGCTAACACTCGTGTGAATTATGAGTTTTAGAAAACCCTTGGCTCTCACAATTAAGCATCTGCGCCACTGCCACAGTACGTTGGTTTAAAGAGATTTTATTTTTGTGCTAGAAAGTAAATAAAATAATAAAAAGAATTAGAAGTCTCGTTTTATATATTCGTATATCTACTTAAAAATATATATTTCTAAAATTACATTATTTATACAGAAGTTCTATTAAATCATTCTCTTCGAATACATACAATAGGATCACGTAATTTAATGTAAATAATTTGCTTATTATTAGGTTAATACAACAAGGACACGTGAAGGTCAACCGTATTTTTTTAAATCAAATTATCTATATTTGTTAATCAATTATATTAATCAATGCAAGCCATTCTCTTTACTAAAAAGAACCACCAAAGGAACACAAGTTTGACAAATAACAAAATTTTATTAAAGTCGTGACAAGTAACTATTAAAAAAATATTAAGTACATGTAACCCTCCTATAACACGGTAGATAGGTTCCTAAAATGCCGTGTTGTGTGAAATCGTGTTATATGAGACCCAGAGCCAGTACAAAAAGGGGGGTTACGTTCCGAAAACCTATAAAAAGCAAACATTTTTTGTGTGTTGTAGAAAGGTTTTCGCAATTTTATTACCGTGTTAGAGCGAAACAGTGTTCTAGGTTCCCGTGCTATACGAGGGATTCCGCAATTTTTCTATCGTGTTAGAGCGAAACCGTGTTATAGGATGTCGTGTTGTAGCAGGCCTACCTATATTTTTTATCACTGTCCACAGTGGAAATAACTAAATTATGGATCTTTATGCAAAACAAAAATTTTCTGCACCAATTGTAAGCAACGAAATATTAATTAATATATTGAGAATCATACATCGATATTCTTAAATTTTGCTTGTCTTTCTAGTGTTTTAAATTTCACCTATGTACTCATTTATATTGCAATTTTATTGCATTCATAAAAATATTTCTTTAGTTTGCCAACAATTTCGTAAATATTCAGAGGGACTTCTTTGTAACCTGAATTATATAACAGTTACCATAAATTTTTGTTTATAAATCTAGTTTATAAATAATTGTTTATAAATCAAAATCGCATATGAATGAATCGCGTATGAAATAAATGCAAATTTCGTTTACTGTTTCTTTAAAGTTCATTGTATAAGTGTATTTTTAAACATTTTGACCTTCAAAACTGAATTTCTAATTTTTTTGGACACAATTCGAATAACATTCACCCTGGCACAAAGCCCTATAAGTCGAACTTTGTTCTGTTAAACTTCTCTGACTCGAAAACTTTGATAAGACGAAACCTCAACAACTCCAGGATTTTAGCTCTCCCCTTGACATTCAACGTACCGAGAAATAATGCAATTTCATTTATTTAAGAATAGCTACGTATTTTAAAAAATGAAGTTAACAATTAGAAAAAATAAAATAGATCTTTTTTATTATTCTGTTCTGAATCACACACACACACACAATTATGTCTTCTTTAGTTTAAAACCAACAGGCATTTTGTTGGTTAATCCTCATCAGAAATAAGCAAAAATTTAAAGAAGTTACATTTAACAAAAGATAGTTTCTATTTAGGCAAAAAAAAATCGTTATTCTTTCCGTTTTTATTAAAAATTAAAACCAACTCTACATTGGTAATTCACAAATCAATATTCTTAGAAATTTAATCACAAAAAAGAGTTCAAGGTAAAAGTATCAGATGTAGATAAATATAACAGATAGATTAATCTTAGAGTACATATTGGGAGGTTGAAAAAAAGAGCTTTTCTTACACCAGAGATTGTCAAATATTTATTTATCATTTTACTCATATATAAATTTAATTAAGTAAAATCAATGTTATAATATCGACGATAATATTACCTTCAAGGCCTGTATCGATGAAGCGAAGCCATGCACTCTTGTTATCTCCAAAGAACAACGGATAATTAGATAGCAGAGAATCTCCTGGTAAAGGAAGGATGCAGCCATCGCCTTATGTATTAAATCATTCAAATCTGCGTCCTTAAAAAATGAACAGAAAAATCTAACATCTTATTACCGAGGGTAAGGTATTTGCAAGAAGACAATAATATCGATATTGCTCGAGAAGGATACGGTATTTATTAATTTTGCACGATAATGAAATATGAAATGTCCGAACAGCAAAACTTTTATATAATCTACATTTCATATATCATAATTTATATTTATTTATGTTTTATACATTATGATTTATATGTATTTATATTTTATATATTATAATTTATATTTATTTATGTTATGTTTATACTTATTTGATCACATTAATGAAAATATAATCCATCGCAAATAACAAATGTCATCGACCGAAATACAGGTATCGTTTTCTTGAAAAACTATTTTTTTAAATTGTCTTTCATCGTCACTTCATTGTTAAATTGTTTCTTCGTTAAAAAATTATTTAAACACGCATTGGTTGAAGACAAGTCCGGAAAACATGGCTGATAAGAAAATCGTTCATACGATGACTCATGTATGTGAAAATATTTTGAAATATGACGCTTTGCATTATTGTAAATAAATACTATATTTATTTATGTGAGCAGGTAGTCTTCCACACAATTTTATGACACATTTCTTACAATTTTATATAATGTTTTTCTGCATTCATTGTGTCACCATGTTTTTGAAAAAAGATATTGTATAGTCTCTACTGCATACGAACAAACAATCACCATAACTTTTTCCAAACAATGAATTGTTAGTTAGCAAATGCTCATACAGCGACTTCTTTCAATGAACATTTATATAACTCCGTTTATTATTCAGTTCTCGTGACACAAACAATTTTTGCACAGAACACGTTAGAATCGATTCCATATAAATAATAGTAAAATGTTGTATTTTTTATAAAAATGCTAACCAAAATTCAGATATCAATAAAAATGTGTATTTCTTCTTGAAATTATAAGGTGTGTTATACAAGATTTATTTTTATTCATATTTTTATACGACGTACGGGCTTTGTCGAGGAGTTATTAACGAAAAATACGAACCAATCAGAGCACGGCTACTGTGGACGGATTCCGGCTAGGCAAACGTCAATGCCTGACTCTGATTGGTCCGTGTTTTTCTTTAATAACTCCGTAACAAAGCCGCTGAGAACATTTTCGCAAATGCAAAAGTTTCTTCAAATGACCTCAGGGATCACCCCACTTAAGGAAATAAAAAATGGTTGAAACGAAATGTGTATGATTTGGAAAGTAGCATGCAATGTAATAATTAGTTTTTGTCTGTTCTGTTTCTTTATCGAGATATAAAAGTCGCATTGAGTATTTTTTGTAAGGGTCGATGTTAACCCGGCAGTGCCTACGTGAACTTCTGAAACGAAAGTATCCACGTGGGGCGCTCATGGACTCCCAGTACGTAACAATATCTTAAATTCTTTTGAAAAGCTGAAATATTGTACTTAATACTGTGTATTTTGCTCTTTTTTATTCTATATGCAAACATTAAATAAAAATATTTTTGTAAAAATATCGTATGTGTGTTCACTTTTGCTCCTCACTGTACATTACAAGGAAAACGAGCACTGTAAACGACACTAATGTCTGCGTAAGACGCGTTGCGCGTTCGGAATATGTTAATGTACCCCTCGGAAGATATTGGAAAAACTAAACAGTCCACAGGATATGCATTTCGGTATTCGCAAGTCGCGGAAACAGGTGTGATTGAACATTCTGCTAATCTAGGGGGTTATCTTTCAACCTAAAACCATTGTTTTCGGATAGAATGTTTGAAGATAGATAGAATTCTTTGTTTGAAGGATAGCATCTACTCGAATGAGTGTGAGTGCACACACCGCTAGACTACGTATACGTACGCGAGGATTGCAAGGGTCCAGGATTCCACTTCTGATACCTCAATAATGCAAAGACGGGATTTCTTAGTAGTCAAAATCGCTAGATGAAAGATCGATCTAGGGTGCTATTTGCCTCAAAGGTCCTACTTTTACGTTTACGACTCGTAATTCTCATTATTCGGCAGCATGTCGCGGAGCCATGATAGGCGGCAGCACTGTCGTCTGTCACATTGTTTCTTGCGGCTCCGCGACATGCTGCCGAATAATGAGATACTAGAATAATGACTATACAAAGAAATACAGAAAATGTTGGCAGTTTATTTAGTGAATCAAAGTTTATAAGTGAAATTTTCAGGTCAGGACGAAGTATTAAAGACATCAGATTCGACATTACATTATTTGAATTTTTGGAGATGTTGCTGTGCAAGTGCTACCCATTCGCGATCGTGCGCGGCGTTCGGCACGGCGTTCGGCGCGGCGTTCGGCGCGGCGAAATGTTCGTCGAAATGCACGGCGCGGCGCGCGGTTCGGCGCGCTGTTTAGGTCTGTACGAAGCCTAATAAAATCATTTGATGTAAGTTCGAATTTTATTAGAAACACTTCATATGATTAAACATCGTAGCGTAAATCTTAGATACGAAACGTCCAAGATACATGAATATTACACAGCATTACTAAATAAGTAATGTTTTATGAGGAAGTATCCAAATAAAACTTTTCTTTGCTTTAACATACAACCTAAACAGGATGTATTCATTACAAATACAGTTGAAGGTCAAAAAAGAATTACCATAATTTTATATAAATATGGTATACAAGCAGCTTTGAGAGGTTAATAAATTATGATTGTGTTCTAAAAGTATGTGAAATTTACCGGCGAATATTGGTCATACTTCGATCTACGATCCTACACATTCGGCATGTGTTCAACATGTATTTCATTCTCTCACTGAATTTATTAATTCTCTTCACAAAGCTAGTGAGTAGTTCTCTCAACGATATAAATTACAATTTCAAAGATTTTTGGTTATGTATTCCTAAATCTCAAAATTTTCACAGACGCAATTCCAGTAACCCCTGAAGGTGATCTAAACAAAGATCGAAACGTCGTAATTACTCTGTTTGTTTGCAAAATTGCTTTGTAAATTAAGTAACGATTGATCGAACCTTGCGCTGAAAGCATTAATATTTCTGTATTAACAACAAATACGATCGATATAAGGATACTATTGAAATAACTATTGTTCAACTGAGTAATAAATATTTGATATGCATACAAAATCAATGTTGTTAAAGATCGTTGAAAAACAGAATATTGTTGAACAAAACCCGACCGAAAATTCTACAATTTGGCAATAAAATGGTAGCACAGTCTTCGTGGTTCATAGTTCTCGGAATGAGAAACGTGGACCTGCCGGACCAATTATAATTATTAGACGTGGCCGTAGCAGAAGCGTTTCGATAATTTGTAGGATGTATGTATGAAGGCTTGTGTTTGATCCTCGTGGATGCAATAAGCGACAGAATATAGTATTCAGGGTACAGAAGCAAGAGAGATCTGGTCGAGGACAAACCGGCGAGACCGGGGTAATAGATACCGTACCTGCAGAGTGTCCACGAATTCCCATAGGAAATTAAAGTTCACCGTCAAAGAGGAACATTAAAGAGAAAGACGAACCAAAATGATATCATTGTACGAGTTCCGGCTTTCATCTTCGCACCTACCTGATACGAGATTACTTCATTTCTTTCAAACCTTGCCAAAACGCGTAAATGATGAGTACGAGCAAATCCAATGATGTCTCTAAAAGTCTGTATCCATCTAAAACCAGGAAAAAGAGGATAAGGTAGATTTTAAAATATTAATATAAAAATAGAGAGAATCGGTGTACTTTCATATTTTATCAAACAATTAAAACGTGACGGAAAGATTTTGCCCGTGAAAAGAATGAAGAAATATTAACGGTGCGGTCCAGTAAAACCACTCGGTGAAGCAAACAGCAAACTACATTGATCTAGGAAAAATAATAAAGCACATTAGATAAACAAATATGCTGTAAAATATTAGGTTGTCCCAAAGGTTTCTTTCGCAATGTGTTCCTTTAATGTTGCTAAATAAATACAAACAATGCGATAATCTTTATGTCAATGTTTTAGTAATTCCTAACATGAATTTGCATTATGTGCATGAATCGAAAACCAACTTTTGGCTCACCCTAATATTTATTTAGCAATATTAAAGAAACACATTCCGAAAGAAACTTCTGGGACAATCTAATATTTCCTAATGGACATAAGATACATACAGTAAAGTCGCGATATTACTCCGCAACCTTCTACCCAGAATTTGTCTAGTGCCTACCCACTCCACTGCCGGCCAACGCCGCAGAGCGGCAAT
Source organism: Lasioglossum marginatum (assembly GCA_028455795.1). Taxonomy (NCBI): domain Eukaryota; kingdom Metazoa; phylum Arthropoda; class Insecta; order Hymenoptera; family Halictidae; genus Lasioglossum; species Lasioglossum marginatum. The sequence goes on along the minus strand of CM052251.1, from coordinate 385,387 downwards.
GATTGGTCTCGGCTCGGGTATATCGGTGTGAACCACTACTAATCCAATTACAAAACTTCTTTATTTTTCATTATTTTTTATGGGACTTTCATCAACTTATTTCTGGCATTTATCTGATTAAAATGTAAGAAATATCGAATAACGGAACGTCGAGTGTGGGCAGCGTGCGACTCGACAGCGCGACGCGCGTACCTATCCAGGTAAAACCCAGAGCACCTAGGGGGTGCAGATAGCGACAACGCTGGCAACAAGGGGTCTTTAGGACTAGAGATTACCTGAGCGATCATTCTTTCAGTGACGCTCGAAGTGTTCGGTTCATTGACGTCTCTATATATAATAAAATCGTGTCTGGATGTATGTATCTATGTATGTATGTTTGTAACGGCATCACTTGAGAACGGCTCAATGTAGAAAGCTGGGGTTTGGACCGTTGGACGCGGCATTCCCACGGGAAGGTTTAAGAGCAAAAAAAATTCGAAAAAGCCCATTGGTCCAAAAGTTGTGACGTAATAACCTGTTTTTTCCCCTCTTTTGGGCACGTTTCTGCTTATAACTTTCGATCGAATGGACTTTTTCGAATGCGGTTTGCTCTAAAACCTTCCAGAGACAGAGACGGAGATAGAGAGAGTCGCGAGAGAGAGAGAGAAAGAGAGAGAGAGAGAGAGTCGGAGAGAGAGAGAGAGTCGGGGAGAGAGAGAGAGTCGGAGAGAGAGAGAGAGAGTCGGAGAGAGAGAGAGAGTCGAAGAGAGAGAGAGAGAGAGAGAG
>CM052251.1:324992-378915 GCA_028455795.1 Lasioglossum marginatum | reverse complement strand
CTCTCTCTCTCCGACTCTCTCTCTCTCCGACTCTCTCTCTCTCCGACTCTCTCTCTTTCCGACTATCTCTCTCTCTCTCTCTCTCTCTCTCTCTCTCTCTCTCTCTCTCTCTCTCTCTCTCTCTCTCTCTCTCTCTCTCTCTCTCTCTGTATACTGAATGATTGACACTTCTGACTCGATTACAGGCCACAGATAGGATATCAAACCGGAAGGATCAAGTAGACAATAGAGACGAAGGTGTCACGCGTATCCGTGATACGTCTGTTATTATGTGGGGTAAACCGTGCGGCGTGTTTTGTTATTGTCAGTGATATATTCCGGGAATAATTTAGTGTGCTAATACGATTACAGTCCGCGCAATTATTGGCCTGTGGAATTATAGTAAAAAATAACACTACCACATTTATCGAGTACATAGTACGTCTTTTTTACAAAACGATTAAATAATCTGATTAAATAATTTGATTACATAAATATATCAAATAAATGCCCACAAAAACATCTTTACAATCTCAATACTTCTAAAATAAAAAACCTGAAATCCGCCAGTTTGACAGGTTCGGTAGTTCTAGGGTTAATATCTCTTGTCAACTACCATCATTATTGAGCTGTAATCAATTTATTATAATAATATATTAATTATATTAATAATTATAACAAATGTAATATTAATAATCCATTGTGTATTATTTTACAATGACCGAAATCACATTGCTTGAAATGTTAGAACAAGATATTACCATATTATTTGAACAGTATACCTTTTTAAAACTTACTCCTATCTTTATTAGGATCTACTTTAGAAGCCACACCTAAGATATTTTTATTATTTTTTTATTCAAGTGCATTTATTTCACAAATTAAAGAAGAATTTTTTTATATCTATATATCGAACTAAAACTACCATTATTAACTCATTTTGTTCCAAAAGTGGACTTATACCACTTTAAAAGGATGGACTCATATGTATATACACTGCTGTGCAAAAGAAAGAAGCACCCGGCCATATTTAATAGAAAATCAAATAAGAACACAATAAGTTTTGGGAAAGGATTCCGCTGTTTAATTGAATAGTTCTGAGAAGTGTGTGTGTGCGTGAGCGTGTGTGTGTGATTGAATAGTTCTGAGAATATTTGTTATGTGTGTTTGTCATTATGTCTTATAATGATACTGGGTGCTTCTTTATTTTGCACAGTAGTGTATATCGAGACGTTACTGTCTGTTTCTAAGGGAAGATGAGACCAGGTTATTTCACTTTCAATCAGTATGGTCGCACGTTCTGGAGTCTAGAATCTGGACGATTCCGAAAGGCGATCGGATAATCATACCTGGCTGAAGACATTGGAATCGCATCGGCTGGATTCTCTCGAGGGCTATCACGAATTACAGGGCGGAGCTTAGAAGTCTCGGTCACAGAATAGGAACCGATTAAGCGAAACAACCGACTGACTGCACCTGTTGATATTTCACTAGCCACCGTACACTCCTACCGGCGTACGTATGTGTCTACACTCTATACATTGCCTTACCCTGTTCACGTTCGTGAGATGAGAACGGCTGAAAATTGTACTCCACGGATTAGTGCACACCTTTCACCTCGGTTTACCGTACGATTTTCACCCGGCGATCGTAAACTTGTCTGCGTGCAGAGTAGTAAGATCAGTTCATAGTGCCTAACTCATTCTTACTCATAACCAGACTGCGGATTTTATGCATTTATCAAAAAAATGGGTAAGCACAATTTAAAGCAGTGGACATATTAAAAAGATTTAAAGACATCGGTGTATTGGTTTCAGCTTAATCAGATAATTAAAAGAAGAAAACAATTCTTATTTCCCTCCTCTGTCTTGCAATCAATGCAAACATTTTTTATTTTTATGGTAGGTCTTCATGCAAGATAAAAATTTTCAACTGTTAATCATACAGTAGGACCTTGATTAACCGCATCCCGATTATAAACAAATATGCGTTTAAATATGATTATATTATATATGAAGGGAAATAAATTTTCAAAAATAAAAAATTTATTTTGGAATATAATGTACATTTTAATTATTTCCTCGGGTCTCGATTATCCATCGGGCCTTAATTTATCCGGGCTGTCTGTCTCCCGATCAAGCCGGTTAATCGAGGTCCTATTAAGAAAATATTGTAGTGAAACTTCTTTGCTGAGGGGACTACAATTTTCGAGCGTTACGAAAATTCCGATCGCATGAGGGGAATAGTTAGGTACGTGGTGGGGGAAATAAAATAAAATAAAATAAAATAAAATGAAACGCAACGGAACGGAACAAAATGGAACAAAACAAAATAAAATAAAATAATTTCATTTGAGATCATACTCGCATCCTTACTATTCTCATTTATTATCTCTTGTTCAATGATGATGAAAAGATACTAATAATTTATCTCTATCTGTACCTAATAAGCAAGAAGTTTCACTTCTGTCGCGCGTGGACTCCACGCACACAATTTTCTATTATATTATTTTCAATCTATTAACCATATGAAGAAAATAAATAACAGTATTTTTAAATTACACCTACTCATTTTTGTTATAAATGCATAAAATCCATATATTCATAACTCATCCCTGATTAGGTGGATCTTCAAAATATACAGGGTGCCAAGAAATTATGTGTAAAAATCGTGACAGCGTGTGATTCTGCACCTTAGGATCGGCGAAGATCTGTTAAAAAAATTTTGTACCATATTGACCTTGAGAGACTTGTTCAAGGTCCAATTTTTTTTCTACACAAGGTAGGATCACACTGTAACAGTTTTTACACATTATTTCTTCCACATATTTTCCGATCTCTGATATATACAATGAACAAAACGGACTGCAAAACGAGATTGCAAAATAATATCACGCTCTCATACAAACAGTGAGAGCAGACGCCACGAGAGTAGCAGAGTAAATCATCTATGATATACTAAACGTCGAACAATTCTCAATTGTTCTTAACATTTACACATATATTCGCATTCTATCTACGAACAACCTAGACTCTTTCAAAACATAAACAGTGTTTGGCAGAATGCGCATGAAACTTTCAATATCGTATTTGCTGCGGACATTAATTTAAGACTTATTTATGAAAGAGGTATTTATTTAATATAAGCAAAAATAATTTCTTTAAAATATTCATGTGCATAAGGTATCATGGTTTCCTTCATAATATCCAGACATTGAAACCTTTCCATAATGCCGTTCATTTTTCGAATTGGTCCTGGACCGTTTCGCGAGAACGATGCCCACACCATTACACAACCTGTTCCTACGGTGCAGTTTGGATTAAGATCTTTTCCTTTGCGACGCCTGATATGTCAAATTCTGTCAGAAGATACTCTATTGAACTTCGACACTTAAGAGCAATTGGGAACTATTAGACGTTTAGCATCTCTAATAAAATGCGATAATCTACTGAAAAAATAGTCGTCTTAAATTTTTGTCCGCTACTGTAAATGTAAATCACGATAGCGGGGAAGTATTACTTTTTATTCCTAATCCTCGAATATTTCTTATTTTCGAGCGCAACGTATTTATTGGGTGCAACGGCGAATGAATTCCTAGCGTGTATCCGTTTTCATCGTTACTCAACCGCGTTCGTTTATCTGGTCGCGTTATTGCTCCCGCATTACAGATTATCAGGGTCAACGGAAGATTTTCAATAATCGGATACGCCGCTGTAATTTTACATTATACACCGCACCACCAATCCCACCACACCACCCTCACCGGCAGATATACGTTTTATATTACGGAATACTATGGCACATATTACATGGATATTGTTGAAGTAACGGTGCATAACGTTTCACCGCTAACAATACTGTGCGATTAACGCGTGTTGGCTTTGCGATGACAAGATGAAATAAGAGAATTCGATGTATCCCACCACCACGTTACAATCTGTTCCGGTAATACGCTGGAAATTATTACGGGTGGGCGGGTACCCGAGAATTTCGGATTCGGGTCGGATCGGGTCGGTATTTTCCCCGGGTTCAGGTCGGGACCCAAAAATTTATAATGTTCGGATACCAAATTGTCATAAATTTTCGGGTACCCAATCCGACCAGACTTAGACTTGGGGTACCTGATTATCAGGGGTGTGCGAGAACCCGAAATATTGTGTCGGAAAAACGACATTTTTCGGGATCGGATATCGGAAAATTTCGAGACTCTCGAATTTATCGGGATTCCCGAAGAAGTAGGGATTCTCGAAATAATTATAAAATATATTAAGGGCGCGCAGTGGCTCAAGTGGTAAGGCTCACGACTACGAACACCGTGGTCCCGGGTTCGAATCCCGCCGGCATCTCTGAAAATACATTTCATTAGAAAAAGGTTTTCATATGATATCTAAACTGTGGTGCCCCAAGGTGGTTCCCACCTTAATAATAAACTAGTAGGTCCCACTGAAATTAGGCGATAGTGAGAGTGGAAAGAGGGGAGAGTGGTAAATGGATTTGAAACCCCGAGGGGACCAAATATCATTACTTTCTTACTTTCTATATAAAATATATTATATGTATATTTAATATAATATAAATATTTAATTATTATATATACATATACTCTATATATATATATACATATCTTTTCATTGAACGAATGTTGTCCATCACGAATTTTTTTCAAGAGTGTCATATATCATATTCTCGAAATTTTCGGGAAACCCGATTCCTTCGGGAATCTCGAAATTTTCGGAAAACCCGATTCCTTCGGGAATCTCGAAATTTTCGGGAAACCCGATTCCTTCGGGAATCTCGAAATTTTCGGGAAACCCGATTCTTTCGGGAATCTCGAAATTTTCGGGAACCCGGCCCAACCCGACTCGTCCCGACCATCGGGTTCCCGATATTTCGGGTTCTCGCACACACCTATTAATTATCACGAATTTTCGGTTCTCGACCCGACCCGACCTGAATTATCGAGAGCCGAACCGAGACTCGAGAACCCACCCACCCCTAGAAATAATAGAGGCAGGGTTCCCTTAGCACCGCACACTTATATAAGATATTTCTTAAATAAATGAAAAAATATAATACTGTTTACTATACTGCATTATTTATAAATCGACGGTATTGGGAACCAAAATGAAGTGTAGCATAATGAATATTTCTGTAATCATCTTAAATTAACGTTATACAGTCTTGTTGCGATATAAGGCGAAGGCTCGGGAACAGTTTTCGCCGTATTTCGAATCAAGGTCGCTATATGGCTTGTCCGAGAAATTATACCCGTGATTTTATAAAGAAATATAAAAGTTTTTCTCTTCTGAAATTATTTTGTTAAAATTTTATACAAAGAATGGACGCAGAATTTTTGGTGATTTGATGTATTCAATGATACTTTCTTTGTTTACCACGTCAATACATAGAGAGGTACGAATTGTTTGTATTCTATGTACGTATAAATGTGTCTGTATAAACGTGTAATTGTTTCTATTTTAGTGAAAAATTATGGACCAAATCATGTGGGATAAAGAAGAATGTCCCAATACAGAAAATATATAATAACCATAGAGTTTGCTCCAAATATTTTGTATCACACATGTTTCTATACGATTTAAGAAATCGATCGATGAAAGCACTACTGTACCACGGTATAAGAATACTGCGACTTCACAGATTGAAATCAAAGGTGAACAATCTTATATTATTATATTAATATTTGTTTGTTGATTGTTTAGTGTGTTTAGTATTATTGTTACTACACACTAAATTTTTTAAAATTTAGTAACATAGTAAAATAAAAGTAGTAACTTCAACAGGACATTCTACGGAAGATACAGAGGAAAATATGTTCAGTGTTGTGCTTTCCTCTTCGACAAGCAATTGGACAGGTAAAGTATTTTCAATTACAAAGAATTTAATGAATCTGGTACTATTAGTTTTAAAAGTAATCGTAAATGTAATTGAAAATGTTAACATCTGGTAAGAAAGATCATTAATAATATTATTTAGTTCTATAAAGTATGACTCGGTGAACAAATTGATCTTCACAGAAAAAAAACAATTTGCACAAGAGTTTAACAATTCAGCCATAATTAAACGAAAGTAATGACACGTTTAATCAAATAACCAAGAAATAAAGATTAATTACAGTCAATTAACGAGGCACATGGACTACGTCGGTGTACTGGTTCCACCAATGCTTCTTCCTTCATCATTAATCTAATTGATGTCTGCTGGCAACGGGCAAATTTCATCGGCGATTAAACGGATTAGTCAACAAGAGTGAAATCGGCATGAATTTAAACTCAGTCGCAAGGTAATTATTAGCTAATTGTTAACACGAGAAATTCAATATACATACAATATATTATCGTATATATTTTCGACTGTAATAAAGTGGTTGAGAACTTGACCCAGAAATGATGGTACAGTAAAGTTCCAATCAAAGTCAATTCTCGGTTTTGTATTGTGACATAGATCAGGATCGGATACTATTTTTTTGTGGCTGCGTCGACCGCGCCGAACGTACAAAAGGACAGCGTAGCTCGAGAGGCCTCGATCGCCGAGAAATGTAAACATAACTAATCCAATAACAAAACTACTTTATTTTCCATTATTTTTTTATGGGACTTTGACCAACGTATTCGTGGCATCTTTTTAATGAAAATGATACCAAATATGATATAATTTCAATTATATTACTTGTGTAATGAACGATGAAAGTTTTCGACGCAAAGGAGGACAACGTATGGGAAAGAAAGAGACGCGGAGAGTCGCGGCACGTCGGCACAGTTCAAAGCATTTCCCATACGCTGTTCTTCCTTGCGTCCGAAACGTTCATCATTACATACGTAATATCATCGGAATTATATCATATTTGGTATCATTTTCATTAGAAAAATGCCACTAATATGTTGGTCAAAGTCCCATAAAAAGATAATGAAAATTAAAAAAGTTTTGTAATTGGATTAGTAGTGGTTCACACCGATATACCCGACCCGGTACCGGATTAACGGGCTACCAAGGCAGCACGAGCTTTTTAGCCCTTCGCGGGGTAGGCCCCCCAGTGGAAGGGGTAGGCAAACTGACTTAGATCTCCTCCGTTGGGCTTATAATGGAACTTTATTAGTATAAACTAGTTATTAGTATAAACTAATATATTAGTATATCTATTAGTATACGTGGATCACAATAAGTACTCGTGTTAGGAATGAAAACGCAAGTTGTTCAGAAATTTTATTTTTATTCTTCAACATAATCTCCTTTTAGGAGGATACACTTTTCCCAACGTCCCTGTCATTTTTTTAAACCCTCTAAAAAATACGATTTGTCAAACTCTACAAAATATGCTTCTGTCTCGACGATGACCTCCTCGTTTGAGTCGAATTTTTTCACGCGAACCACATTTTCATGTTGGGAACAGAAAGAAGTCGCAGGGAGCCAGGTCGGGCGAGTACTGTGGACGCGGTAGCAATTCGAAGCGCAATTCTTGCAATTTGGCCGCGACGACGATTCGGAATGAGTGAGATGGTGCGTTGTCGTGATTGTATCGAAAAACACCAAATACGTTTAATACAAATGGCTGTCAAATCTAAACCAACCTATCAATTAGTATGAAATTTTGTACGGCGTCGTTTAATTGATGACAGTATACTATAATAATGCCAACACGCATTCCTTCAAAAACGCCGCCCGTCTTCAAACACGGGTACTTACTCCACCTTCGTATATACTAATCTATACTTCGCGTCTGTAATAAGTAGGGCTGACGAACCTTGGGTCGAGTTTTGATGACTCGGGTCGGGTTGGGTCGGAATCCGAAAATGCGTGATACTCGAATCCCCGAAAGGGGCAGTTCTCGGGTCGGATACGGAACCCGAAAATGTATGACACTCGGGTATCTGAACATTATAAATTTTCGAGTCCCGACCCAACCCGAACTCGAATTTTTCGGATACCCGCCCACCCCTAATACTAAGCCAAAATCAGTGATGCTTAAATGAAATTTTTCAACTTGCGATCGTCCCCTTACGCTTTTCAGAATCACAGGACTGCGACGCAGCGAGATAAACGATAACGGAATATGTTCACTCGCGCAAAACAGCGTTCTCTGCCGTTGAACTATACGCTAAAAAGAACCGAGGTCAAACACGATCACACCAATTCTGGGCGCATTCGCATCAACGATAATCGAATCGCTTAATTAAACGAACGTGTTTAAATTTAAGCTGGGTGCGTCTATGAAAAATAAACACCAAATTAATGCTACAACTGCTATTTTCCGGATGTCGATTTCGGTGGACAATGAAACGCGCGTTGCGCGGAATAGTATTATCATAAACGATAACACATGCGGACTATCTTACCATCTTCTTAAGACTTTTACAGGTTTTATGTTCGACTACAGGTTGAGAGAAAATTTAAGGGGAGGTTCTCCGTGATTGTATAAGATGAAAATGAAGTATTACGGATAGAAATGCCTTTCTATTTTGTCAGCGGCGGAATCATGTATGCGAGGTTAACACGGAGCATGAAATGTGAAACATTGTAAGAGATTAATGCAGGATGGCTAGTTTATTGATACGAAATCCTGCCAAGGAAGTATACCCGAATCTCGTTGACTCTGGCGACTACGCGATAGCGTTTGTTGCATTCAAGCCAATAGCGTGTAAAGGTAGACACAGTGTGTCTGCAAAAAGGTCGATTTGGAGAATTTCTCACCTGAAGGGATCCAGCGAGCACGGAGAAACCGAAAGGTGGATCCGGGGCCGCCAGGCTACAAAGAGTCGCGAGGTTCGGGTAGAAATAAAAAATGTGATTATACTTAAAGTAAATTAACCGTCTAGCGAAAGTCATTGCGCATGTGGCGACATGCAAGGACGAGCCTAGGAATTTGTATACGGGGACGGCGGTTAAAATAAACAATAACCAGCAACTACTCTAGCCATTTTTCACGAATCTCAGATAGTTGATAAGAGTAGGGGACAATATAAATATCGAGGGAGCGAACATTTCGGTCTCTTTTTCCCTTCTTTCTCTATCAGTACAGTCGTGTTGAAATTGTAACGGATGACAATAAAGTTTTGTGTCTATACATGAAGAATAGAAAAATTGCAATTTCGGCTTTACTTTTTAATTATCAACAATTAAAAATCCGCCTAAAATGCGCCGGCAACCCTGCCAACACAGGTGTACGTTGCGCGCGTTATAGAGGCGCCTGACCGTCACGTATCCAGTGGCAGATACATGCTTACTAAGGTGGCTCTTATATACTCTTGTCAAAAAGTGAAATTTTTCATGATTTCCGGCCTTTTTACCAATTTTCAGAACGTATATAATTCATACCAGTTTAAGAACACATCTTTTAAATTTTCGTTATTGGCCCAGCTAAAAAAGTTGTAAAAATCAATTTTTCCTATAGTTTATCACAATTCCGACCAAATGCATTTTTCCAACTTATTTGACTTCATTTACTAAACTAATTCTTCTAGCCTTACAGAGAAATTGAAATTATTTGGTCCATTCATAAAAAAGTTATTCTGATTTAAAGTGTGTGGAAACAGTTATGCTCCTTACTGTATATAGTTAAGTTTATAAAAATAGTGTGACGTCGTACCGCCGTCTTGACTTCGCGCAAAAGTTCGAATAGGCGCGTATCTTCCCGCGCGTGCATACACGCGAATACGCGGACCATAGCCGCGTCGAACAAGCGAGCGAGCGGACACGCGTAAACACGCGCTACTTATATACATGCATATACACCTGTATATGCATATATATATGTACACAGACATCTCCTACGAGCGCGACCATACGAAAAAGTAACACGGTAGGCCGGTGCGGACGTACGCCGGCCTAGCAACAGGCAAGAACGAGCGCCACAACCTTACTCGTCCTTCTTGACGATAACAAAGAAGTAAACTCCGAAATCAATGTCCCAAAAAAAAAAAGGGAAAAAAAAAAAAACGCGTAAAACATCGGTGGCTACGTGACTGTTTGCATGTGTTACCCAAATTCGTATGGTCCGCGCTCGACCTATAAATAAGGCAAGGATCAGGGCCTCGCTCTCTCAGTCTTTGCTGAACAACTAATCATTCAGGTCGTATTGCTCCTTACCATTTCTAAACATTGCTTATTGTATTATATTTTATATTATTTGTTCATTCTATCGCTTATCGCATTATATTTAATATCATTTTGTTCATTCTATTGCTCATTTCATTTTGCTTTTCAGAGCTCGCTCGAAGTACACGTTTATTTAATTTCTATTCTTTCGAGCTTGCTCACATGTTATATCTACATTTATCGCATTTGTAATTATTGCTGTTTGCTCGCACATTATACATATATTATCTTGGTTTTCCTTTTCTCTATATTGTTTACGCTTTATTGTTGCACCTTACTTTTGGCTCTGTTGTGATCGTTTCTGCTTAATTCTTATCGTTCATATTACCCTGGATTTGAGCAGCGTCGGTGCCGTCGTGATCGCGAGCACGTGAGACCCGTAGTGCTATCCGTGTCGGTGTAGAACCCGGTATTCCGCCGTACGTCTGAGCCCACCAGGCCGCTCGGTACGAGAGAAGACCGCTGTCACGAATTGTAGAAATCCTTGATCGCGAGAATTGCCCCTTTTAGTCGGTGTCACATGCCGCGACGCGCCGGCCGCAAGTACCAATTACGTAAATTGGTGCGACAAAACCTTTTTCACGGTACCGGTACCGTCTATCACGAACTCCTCCGGATTCCTACACCACCAATGATCATCCGCGATACGCCGTTCTCTGGGTCGATCCGAATCGTAGACCTCCGAAACCCCGCGCAATCTAGCCGTCGCGAAGAAGAGAAACCCGAGTTCCACCAGGGAAAACCAGTCGAATCCCGCGAGTTGGAATCGCTCAGGTCCCGCGAGGCACCGCAGGTCAAGGCCGACGGGGAGAAGGAAGCCACCGGATCTCGCCCTTGGAGACTCATTCCGCACTCCATCGCCCCGAGTCTTCCGCGGCTAGAGGAGATTTGCGTGGACGATCCTCGATACGATCGCTACGTCACCCGAAGGACGCTCATCTTGAGGTGGTTCTACTGAAACCCCCTCCTCCCTCTCTAGCGTCGAGTGAATCCGTCGGAAAGGTGCGAGTGACCGTGTCCGCGAGTGTGTGTACGCGCGTGTAGTATCGTGGTCGCCCCTTCGTCGATCGATTAATCGATCGACCACACTAGTAGCAAGACCTGCGTTCCTCCGCGTACGCCAGAGCCCACCAGGTTGCTCGATACGGGGAACCCAGATCCGCGCGTTCAGATTATCTATTTCGCCCACGGAACGGAATACACATACACACACTCCGTGACGTCACGCTCGCAGAAACTATCTCTGCCACCGCGCCGCACCCAGCTACTCTCTCTCTCGATACGACCCTCTCATAACCTCTCGGCAGGCTCCGGTATCGGCCCTGATCAGACGTGGACGCACGTGCCACGTGGATCTAAGATCGTCTACACATTCTCGTTTACGCCCCTCCCACTCCCTTTATATTTATTTTTTTTCCTCGCCGGACGTTCAGGTCCCCGGGACGTAACAATAGAAAATCAGAAATAACAGAAGAATTGTAAAATTACGATCGCCAACAGATTGTAAAAAGAAGATAGATTGAAACGAGCGCCCGCGACAAACAACGTCGATCGTTGTCTCCTGGTTATCCGTGTGTTCAATTTTGTTAATAAACCCATTTTGGGTTTTCCTTACAATATGCAACAACCTAATAGTAGCAAGAAATGCTATTCTTTTTGAAATTAAATATGGCAGACATGTGCTATCATTTCGTCCACGAGTGTAAGAAGTCTAGAAGAATTAGGGTATCGTATTTGAGCCAGATCCGCCGGTTATTAAATTACTCATGCGTCCCAGTGACGCGCGAATATCAGCGGCAATCGAATGAATTAGTCAACGGAATGGGAGTCAGTGATAGCTGAGATTCAGCCACGAGAAAATCACTGGTTTGTTGTTGGCACGGGGTTTCAACCCCCAACCCCGAAAACCCCACCGCCGTCCCCGCATGTCTATACGTCCGCGATAACGCGGCGTCATAAACAGCGAACGCAATGTAGCACGGTTCCGGTGAATTCTGGCGAAACTAACGCGCGAGCAAAATGTGCCCGTCGTTCCTCGAGTCCCTTTATGTGGCCACGCACCTGCACCCCCGTCCACCCTTTGTCCAATTGCATCGAAACTCGTCCGTGACAGTGGCTTCCGTTACAAATTCCGAGCCCGGCCAATTTAGCAAGTTCCAACAGCATGGATTCGAACCGTCGCGTCGCATCGTGTCGCGTCGCATCGGGCAAATAAGGAGTGAGTTCGTCCTTCGACGTGGAGTCCCGCAGCAGACCATTGCATCCTGGAATCGACTTCAGAGAAACTTCACTCGAACGCCGAACGGTATTGGTGTTATCGAAGAGTAACCAGAGTCAGTTGCTGATCGATTTCGATTTTTCCGGGGAAGATGTGCTTGCTCGATCGGTTATCTTCATCGAGAGTGACGATTTCAGCATTAACATTTAAGTCTGTCATTAAATACTAACTGAATGCTTCACGTACAGGATTGACGCTTGTTATCATTAATCTCTTGCCTTTCAATCAGGAACTTAGACCGCAAATAACGAAATACAAAATACCAGGGGTAAACTTTACCTTGACTCAAAATTTCGGCCTGTTTCCAATAAATTATGATGTATTTGGTATGTAATTCAGTAGATTTGTATTTAACGCGGCTTCAGTCGAAGTTTCAATCTTCTAGGATCAATGGTTCAGGATTTATGGTTGCTTAAAGTTGTGCTTTTTCGGTATTTTTTACAGGTAAGGGCGCCACCATATTGGTTTGTAGTAGCGATTGCGCGCCGCTGAACGCCGAGCAGAACACACAGTAATATAGCTAATATAGAGAAAATAACTCAGAAAATGTTTGAGAGAACAATACAATATCTTTTATAATAACATCACAATATTTGTTCAAAGTCGAAAAATATGACCTTTTTCAAACTCAAATTTCTCAAAAACTGTACGTCTAGGAGAAAAATTAAGGACAGATTCGGCATCAGCGCGAGAAACTCTATAAGAATCGCATAATGAGAATCGAAACGTCAAAAAAAAGTTGAAATTTGTTGGACCATGTAATGAAGAAATAAACAGAATCTAATAAAAAAAACGTATCTGCGTAAATATTTATTGAACCACCAATTTTTCCCGAACGTCCGACTTGTCGTTGAGTTGTACTACTGAATTTCGTGCCATCTCCTTCCATATCATATTCTCCTAATACAAAATTTAATTTTCGGGAACTTCGAAAAATTTTCGGCCGCCTGGCTTGACGTTGAGTTGCACTACTGAATTGTCGCACCACCTCCTTCGATATCAATTCTCCCAATACAAAATTCGATTTTTGAGCTTCTAGAAAATTTTCGACTGTCTGGCTTGACATTGAGTTGCACTACTGAATTTTCGTGCCACCTCGTTCGATATCATATTCTCCTAATACAAAATTTGATTTTTCGTTGTTCTCAAAAATTTTCGGCCGTCTGACTTGACGTTGAGTTGCACTAATGAATTTTCGTGCCACCTCTTTCAATATCATATTCTCCTAATACAAAATTCGATTTTAAATAATAAATTTTAGTAGATTTAATAGATTTTATCGATAAAAAATTATTATACGTATCAAAATCATTCGCAGGACTATAATAAGGCTAATGACGTAAGTTATCGTAGCCAATATTGCAGAAAAGAAATGAACGTGATCGTAATATTGACCTTATAGAGTATATATCCGCGTAGATAACAGAACGGAAAAGTTATTCGACAATAAAAAAGAAAAATAGATAAGTTCGGTTGGAAGTTTGATGCACGGCGGACCAGAGTCATGTTATCTCGAAACTACATGCAATAGGACGTAGTGAACATTCCCGCGAGAAATTGGAACAGATAGTAACAAATGTATAGGACATATTATTCCGTGACGTATACAAAGCTGATTATTAAGGCAATAGTTTGCTTTAAGTTGCTCTAAAATGAAATTATACCTGTCTGTTGATTCATTAAGCAAACGATCCGCTGTTTCACGTGAATTCGGAATTGTCTTTTCTGTTTGCTTTACTGTAGAACATTAATGACCTCTGCGCGTCATGATACGAGTATTATTAGGTTGGCAACTAAATTCGCGACCTTTTGTTTCGTAATTCTTTTATTGTATCATTATAACCTCATTCAATAACCATCCCTTTTGAACTGTATATCATTGGAAAGCTCTGAATTTTGCGATTAATCTGATAGAAAATACTCCTGCTTAAAAAATATATATAAATGACTTTGTTTGAGAAAATGTGGAGGTTGCGAACTTGGTTGCCAAACATTAGCATTTGACGAATCCGAAACACCCTTTGTCTGCCAGTACCGGGTTAGTCACGTGACATTGTGACGGATGCACGGCAGAGGCGGAACGCATCACGTGACCGAGCCGTGGCGGAAGCGTGGGGGAATGGCATCATAGAAGGGTATAAGAGTAAAGAGTGGGGACCCAAGTCTTCATCTGGCGATTCTGATAACAACTGATCATTTCAATTCCAATTTGGGAGCAAAAAAGTGACGTTGAGGTTGCCTGTTTTCTATTAAAATCTTTATTTTCTGTTTTTCGTAGCGTTCTTCTAAATAATAATTAAACGTAACTTAACGAACAAACGCGACATGAGAGAGATAGAGAGAGTGAGAAACGACACAGAGAGAAAGAGTGAGGGGGGGGAGAGGGAGGGAAAGATATTTATATATATATATAGAGAGAGAGAGAGAGAGAGAGAGAGAGAGAGAGAGAGAGAAAGAGAGAGAGAGAGAGAGGGGGAAGGTAGAGAGACAGAGAGAGGAAAAGTATTAATGTCGTTACACTAGAATCATTCGAAATTGTCACTCAAATCGGTATGTAAATGGTACGACGTACATGCGTAGTCGGATTTAAGACACGTAGAATCACCTTAAGATTAATAGATTGACGATAATGGGAACGAAGCAATCGGCCAATCGATCGATTAGCGATTTCAGTTAAGTAACTGGTTGGATACATAGGTGGATACAGCGGATAAGGTTAGCCGAGTTTACAAATTTCGACTCGAAGAACGTCGTTCGTATAAAAAATGGACAAAAGTTGTTCCGTTTCAATTGAAAAACGAAAGTACTTCGAACGAGAAAGAAACTTCGTTTAGAATGATCAAACAAACGATAACAAAGCCTAGGGTTGAATCACGGCCGTCTCTAGTACAGGCCGGAACATATGATGTGGCAACACCGCATACAGATAGACATCAGTCCGATCAAACTACTGCATATGCGCAGTAGCATATACAGACGGCCAAGATATAACGCGACGACTTCGAATCGGACTGAGACAGCGTTGCCAAATTTACCATGGTCCAACTAGAAACGGCCGTGGTTGAATCCGTGGTATTTATTCTATTATTACAACAAATTGAAAAGTCACTCGAAATGTAATCAATTTTATTAAAACGAAATCAACCGATTAATGACTCTACGGAAGAAGTTTCTTCCATTTTTGCTTGTTAACCAATATTTATTATCTAAATGAGAGATCTCGTCCATCTCCGAAAAAAGGGTTTGCATCTCGACGCCATTTTTGATAGAAACGACGCTCTCTCCTTCAAAATCTTCGTCAGAAAGTATTACAATAAGAGACTTAAGTGATGCCACATACATAACATGATACACAAAGTTCATTTAACTATACTCAGTGACTGGATGGATAATCAAAGACGGCGGCTACAACAGAATCGTGAAAATCGATCTTCGCCGACGATACAATAAAAAAAACTACCTCCTTGCGAACTCCATGTACAAATTCATTAATCCCCATTCTCCTCCTATCGATTGCACGTTTCCCGAACCGCCTATATTTTACACGGGAAATTAAACGATCTTTGACCGACAACGATTAGATTGATTAATTCAAGCAAACCAAGCAATTATACATAGAGGGCACTTTGCTTCGATCAATCCAGCAAATATATTCCGATAAGAATGGCGGATTCTACTAATGTTTCTGGACATCTCATTTAGAGGCTCCTAAATACGCTTGGAGTTTATGTTTTTTTAAGGTAAGTCACCCCATTAACGGACATGTTACAGTGATCATCTTATAGTAAGCGTTCTTTGTAAAATCGCGCTGACATTCCTGAGAGCAGTCCATAGAAAAAGGTGTCCGTTTATTGGCACAGATTTGTTTTCTCGAAATGCAATTAATAAAATCGAATGTAGACTCGCGTACAACGCGACCAATTATGTAACACTAAACCTACCATCACCAGTCGAAATGGCCGGCTCCAGATTTTTTATCTTACAATTATTGAAATACAAAGAGTGATTTCATAAGAAATGATTGTATACCATTGTATACGATTGTTGATAGATATCTTTAGTAGAGCACGTATTACAATAGGAGCCGCACAAAGTCTAAATAAAATCAATCCTGTCATTTTTATAAGGGAACATGTACCAGTTACTTTTAAGGCTCGGTAGATTTAGTGTTAAGCACACAGTCTGTATACATGTATTTCATGTGACAGTAAATATATACAGTAAATGTAAAAAGGATTGTTTCAGAAGCTTGTACACTTACAGTCTCAGAAGATACATGCACAGACGCTCTACAAACAATTTTTTGGAAACTTACAGAGTTACTATTCTGGAATCAGATCATTTCAAAGCAACGAAGTATTTTTACGTTGAAAACAGTTATGATATCGGTTCCGGTTCAGGTTACGAGAATATCGGCCACAGTTACGGTTCTTGAGAACCGATATTTTTCAGTTCTATAACTGTTATTTTTCGGTTCTATAGCTGTTATTTATCGGTTCTACAACTGTTATTTTTCAGTTTTACAACTGTTATTTTTCGGTTCTGTCATTCTGTATTCTGTTCGGCCGAAGAACAAATAACGTATGCAAGCAACTAAATCATCGACAGGAGGACCATAAAATAACAAGATGAAATCGCAGTTTTTTATGACAAAACACAAAAATACTTCGACGAGATCGGGCAATTACGTCCGATTTCGAATTATGTTCGAATTATGATCGAACGTCAAAATCAACATTTTGAACAAATAATTACAAAAATATGTATTATTATGTGTTATTTAAATTATTATTTATTATTATTTTAACAATTTTTTAAATAAATAATTTTGTATAAATGCTTACAAATTTATTTATATATTCATTATTTAAATACGCGTGTTCATTATTTAAACAATTATTTAAATAAATTTTTATGCTGCAAATTTATATACGTAATGTGCATTTTTTTAATGTATATAAATTTGTTTATATACCTATTATTTAAATAATTATTTATTATTATTTATTATGTAAACAATGTTCCTCTATCAAATGAACCTTCGTACAGCTCAAAATATGCTTGTACAAGGACAAAAAACCGATTCCCGCAAACCCATATTTCGACCTAAAAGCTAGTTAGATTCTAGTTCCTTTCTAGTTATGTCATTAAATCTTCCACTTTAAAGATGGTAAAAATTGCAGATTTTCGCGTTTTTCGGCTCCTAACTGCAATACATCTTTTAATGCCTGTCGTTTCTTCCCGCATCAACCGATTTCGATAAAACTTTCACAGTGCATATAATTCACACAGATCTACAAAACGTATTTTGTAAATTTTCAATATAGGCCCACACACATATAAAGAAGTTGTAAAATGCAAGTTTTAGTATTTTTTCTACAATTCCGATCAATTGCAATTTCTGAAAAAATTTCTTTTCACATCCTGTAGTAAATTAATTGCTCTAGCTTCCCAAAAAAGTTCAAATCGTATAGTACAATATTAAAAAAGTTATCGTCTCTTTTAGAGCGTCCGAATATTAATTCGAGTCACTGTATAACATGTATATTGTATAAAAGCCTTGCATATTATATTTCGGCCTTCGGCCGAACAGAATACGGAATTACTGAACCGAATTATAACCAAAACCCGAACCGGAAGCCAGAAAAATAACAGTTATACAGGGTGTCTCAACATTCCTTCAACATCCGGAAAAATGAAAGGTTCCTGAGATCATTTGAAGCGACATTTTCCTTTTCAAAAATGACGTCCGCGGCTTTGTTTAGGAGTTATTAACGAGAAACACGGACTAATCAGAGCGCAGACGTTTTTCGTTAATAACTCCTTAACAAGAACCGTAACCGATATTCTCGTAACAGTTATAACATCTCATTTCTTTATACATAACTGTTTCAGTCAGAACCGATATACATGTAACCGTTCCAAACAATTATTTTCAGAACCGTTTCGACCCCTGATTTTAACCGATGGTGACTATCGCAGAAAGAAAGATTACGCCAATAGGGACGATTACCTTAGCGAACTGCGAATTTTCAGTGTACATAACTTACTGGAATAAAACAGAGCCGTTTAGAATCGTTTGCCATTACTTTATTTCCAACTGAATCAAATCGTTGTCGTCGAGAAATACGATTTCTCTTTGACCTTCGTTCCACAACAATCGGTCTGTGTAAAATTGTTTTGTATAAATGGTCCGCAGCCTAACTGTTAGTAATTCCGTGAATAAGTATTTATATAATAGAGGATCGATTAAAACGGATCGTCTTGCGGGGATCGTGGAAGGGCCAGTTTTACTCCACAGAAGTGAACTCAACGACGCTCTAACGAACTCACAATTATTTTTGCCACAAATAAATACATTCGGAACAAAATCGAAACGTGTCTGCTGTCTCGCTAATCAGTCGCGATTTCGGGGAGAGAGGGGAGCGTTTCCGGTTCTTTCATACCACTAGTTAATAAGAGAAATGGTAAGGTTGAACATGCGTATACAGGCCGATTGTGTTCGCATCACTCCGTTCGAAATTAGAATGGCGAGACCGGTATTATGATCGCGGGAAAGCGAGTCTTATTTTTTAGCGACATGGAAAAGGGAACGTGACCGCCCCAGCTTTTCTCTTTTTTTTTTGTTTAATCAGTCTTCGAAAATCGAAAATCCACTGTAAATCACCGTGAAAAGTCGAAAGTTCGTTAAGCATATTCGTTCGCGCGCAAATCTACACTCGTCGTTTACCAAGCGAGTTTGACAAAATCATTCGATTGTTTCTCGGAGAAATCAGCGATCGACTGGCAATGAGTCTCTATCTGCCATCGTCTTTTCGGATACTTAACTCTTTTCTCTTCTTCTTCTTTTTGTTCTTGTTTACATTATTACGGATCGAGATCCGCATAGAATGAACCGGGGCGCAATTGTTCTTTCTCGAAAATCTATAGTGCGGATGCAAGAGTGAGGAGAATTTCTTTCACCGGTTGTCTTCGACGCAGGCAAGAAATTCCGGTCTTGCCGTGACTGAGATAAATGAAACTACCGACGCCCAGGTTGGTTGAATGTTCTTTATTGAATATCGACATAGCATTGGATAAAAAATACTCGATCGTTGAATTTCCACGCGAGAAATTCCCGTTACTTTTGCATCTATTTAAGATCTTTCTTTCGTTCAACAGCTGAGAAATCGTGTTCACATATTTCACTTTTGTTTTGTTTTGCTTTTTGTTTGTCCTCGGCTTCTCTTTCAGTGCGTCGAATTGAATGAAACGAAAGAAAAAAGCAAATGTCGGAAAGAAGAAAGTGAAACAGAGGGAACGTTCGAATGTTTTTCATTTTTAAAACGGTACTACTAACGATATTTGTAGCAAAAATATACAGGCCACACGGCTGCTTACAATTATTATTCGCTTCGCGAGTTCTTCGAAAGAAAGAAGGAAAACTTAACGTACACGAGAGAAAACGAAAACTTCCGATCTTCCTTATTCTTTTTTTCCCTTTTTCCTCCGTTGCGCGCGCGCGCGGTTGACAAAGAACATAACGGTTAACGACGTCAAACAACCAGCACTTGTCAGTGTCAGTCGGACAGTCGGCTGTACAAATCATTGATGTCCGCTGACAATGAGTTCGTTGATTGTAATACCTACACTTAGAAATCTAGACACTTTTTCGTTTCATTACGATCATGCTCGCACGAATTTCACAAACGATTTTTCGTCTCCTTTTTGTTTCATTTATAATTACACCACGAACAAAACTAGACCCATGCTGCTCCGCTCGATTAGTTCAATAATTAATATTTACGGATGTATCCAGAGCCGTGTATGGTACAGGACGGAACATGTGATGTGACAACACCGCATCAGTCCGATCAAGCTATTACATATGCGCAATAGCATATAAAGATGGCCGTGATATAACACAAACGACTTCAAATCGGACTGAGACAGCGTTGTCAAATTTACCATGTGTCGGCCTGTACTAGAGATGGGTCGTGATGTATCGCACATACGTTACCGCCGATAACATATGCATCGATTCATCCTCGTACGCTTGTCGACAATAGTCTTCGTTCTTGACCTCGATATTCGTGATCGAACGTTCTGTTTTTTTTATCTCTTGATATTCTGTGCAACAAGAAAATCAAAAATTGAGAACGAACCGTGCTCCTCGAGCCTACCCTTCTTTTGCAAAACGCTGTTCGAGTTCGACCAACTAAACTCCTCGGAACATCATTCTCACCGATCGTTCACGTCGCCCACTTTGTCGTAGCTCCATCGTTAAACGCAAAGATAGAGACCAGCGCAATCTCTGTTTGTTTTCATTTTTTGTCACAATTGTTTACAGAAACGAAAGACAATGTGGGCGAAATACTTTGCAAAGGCAGCTTCGAGAAGTCTAATTAGTCTGAAGTTTAACAATGTTTAAGAAATAATAAACTTGTGATATACGATCCTCTTTAAACTTTCCCTTCTTTCATCTAGTAGAATACATAGAAATGGAAACGAAAATTGAATTTCAAGCGACCAATTTAACTCTACAAAGTCACACGTTGGCTCTCGGAGCATGCAGCGATTATCAAGCATCAGTAGGAAGCTTTCTCTACCATAAAACCAATGATGCCATATTCAATTCGCTAGATTAGATAGGATCTTCTTTTGCAAACAAACATTTCATAACTCCCGATAGGAAGACTGTTCATTTAATGCAGAATCACACACAGCATTAACTCGGTATTGAGAACGTACAGATTTTGGTTTACTTTCTGTACAGTAAAACAATGAGGTCTTGGATCTACCATAGGAGATACACGTAATAGTTGCTTTTTGTTCTATAACAAATAGTAAAAAAAAACAAATATAAACTCATCACAGTCCTCATCCAAAATTTTTGTTAGTTTTTTGAAAGATATGATTTCTTAACAATGATACACTTTGGTTTTACGGCAGAAACTTTTCAACGATACAGAAAATGACTGCGTCCTCTTATGGCCAACACACACGTCTTCTAAGAGTAAATGTAGTCCTTCTTTAACTGTTGTTTTCTACTAATACTTTATGGTTCACCCAAGTTTACGGTTTCACATTCGCGTACGAAGACGAAACGCAAGGAACGGAATATGTATATTTATATACAAGAATCGGACCATGTGTATATGAATGCGTGTACGCATGGATGTGTGTATGTCTGTACGATGAATGAATTCCTCGTGTATGTGTGTGTATGTATGTACGAAACAAGTCGCATAAACATTCTGGAAGTAAAGTTGAATATTTTCAAGTAGATAAACCAAAAATCGTTCAAAAATGTAGAAATTTTTTTTGTTTTGAACGTAATAAGCAACAGTTTAGCCCTCGACATTGCCATGCAGCGAGAATTGATCACTACATATTCCCAACTAGGAAAAAGGTATTGGGTAAAAAAAATCAACAAGGTTCGTAATACCAAAACAGAAACGGAAAACAAAAGTCGTTCGTAGATGACAAGAAACGTTATAGTGGGTGGAACAAATGTAGCGTCTTTCTCATTACCCGTTCGAAACGACCGTCAAGCAATACCCTTCACTTTATTCATAAACTATCAACATCCTATACTCAGGAGCTATGTATACAGCTTGGCATTCTATGGCAGCTAACAAAGTCGCTGCACTTGTTCCAACAAATACAGAGATGTGCAATTAATAGACTTAGTTTCCCTAAAATTCTTCAGATCTAACAGAATCATTAAACAATTCTAATAAATAAAGGCATCACCAGTCAAACTTAATCTATAATTTGGACGTTCACTTAAATTGTACACCACTAATGCTGAGAGGAAAATGTGAATGAAATATTCTTTTGATTTTCCATTTTCTTTGCTCAAAAATTTGTTCGGTTCTCTGTAGTTAATTTTAATATTTAGACATTTATTTCCACACAGTTTGTTTCTAAACTGTTCGATTGAATCGGTTGCAGTTCCTGAGCAATTCCCACTTGTTCATTCGAAACAGGAAAATGCATATTTGCATGTTGTATCAACGATTGCAATTTAAAATCTTCTTATTTCTCGGATACGTTTGCAGCTCCAGTCTAGCAATTTGCAAATCTCTGTATATATACATATATATATATATATATATATACATATATATATGTATAAATAATCATTTGAACATCAAAAATATACGTGCAACAATAATACGCATACACTAATTTGTCAAAAGCACTGGTCTTGTAATCCTAATTGTTCTGCTAATCTTATGAACATCCTCTTGTCTCGTATGTGAAACTGACCACGATGGACTCCAGTTGTGACACGAATTCGTTTTTCTTGACGTTTCAATGTTAAGACACATGTAAATAGAGCTCGAATTGCAAATCATATGTCACGATATATATATGTATATATGTATACAGGGTACTACTAAAATTTCACTTTGAGCGTATACCCAACATACAGACTAAACATTTTTTATGTGGATCTTCGGCAGATCAATCGCTCGTTAAAACGATGCAACAAAACTGCGGATCGTGCTAAACGAGTCACACAACCAAAACTTTCTTTGTTCTTCATTCTTTTGTTTTTCTTTTATCTCTTAGACTTTTAAGAAACATTGGACTCTAAAGAGCACTTTTTCAAGACGTCGATATACGAACGCGTGTATGTATGTACAACTATACAACCCCTATCTATCTTTCTTCAGTTACGTTAGGGAAATATATACTACCTAATATTGCTATATGACTCCTATATGTAAATACGATCGAAAAGTTGAGACATGACCTTTGGAAAACTGATCGAATGTAATTCAAGTCATCTGTTCACGATTAAATACAAATAAATTACAGTATTACACTGTTAAAGTGTTGTTCAGTATTATCATTAATTCTGCAAGATTGGTTACCTAAAATATGTAAAAAAATATTTTCTTACAAGAGAAATGTAAAGTATCGTCGATTAGATAAAAGAAATTGGTATGGAATAAAGTATTTCCAATGTTTGTACAGTGTGCAGAATTTTAAGAAAGTTTACTACCAATACCTTATACCCTCTAGAGCCTATTAATTATAAACTGCAAGATAACGTTCAGAGAATTATGTGTCTTATTTCAAGGTACTTCTTTGAGTGATGGTTTGGTTGTGTGCTCGTTCACATAGCTGAATAACGCTAGTCAGTGAGTGAAACCGTGGTCGACCAATACACAAGATGATAACAAAATTCGCAATTTACCTCTGGAAACATAGACATTCTCAAAACTCATATCTTTTTTTAAATTGCTTTACTACGAATGTATATACCAAAACAACTTACGTTCACGAATTGCACGATAAACGAATAAGAATTAAAATTATAATAAAGATAGAATATTGGAACGCGCGAATGAAAGCGCACAATGATAAAAAAGAACATTTAGAAAAATTCTCAATATAACTATCTAAGTTGCTAACCGTCAGTGCCGCCCCCCCCCCCCCCCCCCGCCCCACTCACCCCTGTTAAAAAGACAGGAAGCACAGATTGCGCAAACGCATTTCGCAGAATGTTTCATTCATTTTAACATTGTTTCGTACGTACGTACAGTATATAATGTGTACTCTCGCGTAAGAAGAAAGAAAAGAAAGAACTAAGATTAAATGTTATTTGGAATAATCACGATTCTTAGTTAATTCCGAACTTAGGAATCAATTCCAGATAAAAAAGAAAACGAAACGATCATTGTCTCACATTCACAAATGCGATTGACGATCTAATCACTAATTACTGAAAAATCTATGCATATGGAACCAAACACTTCACTGTTTGCTCAGCAGCCTTCTCAGCCATCAAAGGAATTATGCGTTAGATTAATTCAGTATCTTAAGTTACCTAGTTAATGTTGTGTTTTTGTGTATTAAATCATTATCGTAACAATTATTTGTTGGGCACACACCGAATTAAAGTCTCAGCTGTAAGCACGCGTCAAACTTTTCTGTTTTCGTGATTCCTGTTCATTAGCCATCCTCTTTTGGTGGGGTAAACCAACCTATAATAAATATTTCATTATAATTCAACTCATGTTTTCGAGAGAAAAAAAACACGTTCAACGAAGATTTTAAGTATATTATCATTCAAGTTGCAATCTTACCATTTTTTTCATGTATTTGTACAAGAGACTTGAATGATTGTTGTGCACGAGCTAGACTGTACTGGCCTTGACCACCACACACTTTGCCAGCACCTCCAGATCCTTGAAACTGTATACGTGCTTTTCCCTTTACCAATGTTGCAGAAATCTGCATGATGACTGCTTCTACTGTGTACGCTGAACTCCAACCTTGTTTTGTTAAAAGTTCCATGCAAATAGCGCCTCCTATAAGGACATATCCACCAGAGATCATGGGATGAACAACTCTGACAAATGGGGGCTCAAATGGATAAGTTTCCTGTAACAACAAAAACTTGAAATGTGAGCTTTCGTATTCTAAACATTAGTATTAGCATCGAATCATTTAATGTTGAAACGATGAAATAACAACGACAATTTTCAATAAATAATGTACCTTAAAAAGCATATTGAGAAGAATACTATCTTTGCCTTCTTTTTCTTTTAGTAGTATGAGATCGCTGTGTAACGGTGAGTCAGGATCAACACACATCAGCCTGATATTCCATTCATACAAACTGTCATTTACTAATTCTATGCTGTACATCCCTGTAAACAGTATAAAGAATATAAACGTCATCTTTATGAAAAACAAAATTAAATATAAAATGGTACCTTTTTTGAAACTGTCACTTCTGTAAATGTCACGTAATTCTTTCATGAGTCTGTCTGTGGCCTGTACACTTCCACAAGGTGAACCTTTTAAGTAGTCTTGTCTTTGATTTTGTCTCAACCTTTCTAATGTCGCCAAATGTTCCAGATCCATTTCTTCACCCTATAAAGTTAATAAAACAGAATATAAATTTAATAGAACAGTTGGATATAGATATTATACATATATTTCAACATAAAATGGTCTAGATAGATTTGTATTTAGTATACTCCTAGTATTTACCTTACTCTTGGCATTTGCGTCACCCTCATCCATATCTAAATGAAGGTCTTCCTCAGTCTCGCTTTCTTCATCTTCATCAATGTCTTCAACATCGTCTGCTTCCATCCTTTGCGCAACGGTTTCATTCGTTCCACCCAAACGCAATGGATCCAAAGCTGTTCTCAATCGTTCAACATCAGGTGGTTCCGGTAATGAATGAAGTCTACATAATTCTTTCAAGAGAATCCCGACTTGATTAATGACATGGTTGTCACGGCCAGTCGTATTACTTAAAATTTGTACCGCATTTGTAACACTAGTCTCCTCTGATTCTGCAAACCAGACTGGTGGGGTAGAAGGATAGGTTTCCTGTGAAACAATAATTAAAGTTTCTGTAAACATTTTAATAATCAGTATTTTCATTCAGATATTCAACATTTAGAGCTCAAGATTTCAAATGTGCTTTATAATTATTAACTTATAGTGTCATAATCACTATTTAACACATTAATTTATCACTTAAGATATTTTAATAATTTGCTAGAATTAAGATTACATATCTCTTTAATCATATATTTACTAAACAGAAATATATGCTTGTTTCATAATGTACATTTCACATTATCCCTTCTTGCTAACAATTAGTTTTATAATCTCGTAATCAGTGGAATAATGCGGATTATCGATGGCCTATATAGTTTGAGATAAATCTCGCATAAAACTGAGAACGCACACAACATGTCGAATGAACAGCATTCGTTGAAATTAAATAAAGTGTAATACAGAAAACTCAAAGAATGCATAAAATGATATGCAACAAATGTAAACAATTTGAAAACCTCATGATTATGTACCTAATCTAAAAAATTATGTTAGATGGTAATTATGCAACGAATATTTATGTATTTATAAGGAATGTATATACGTAGTTTTTTTTATCAATAACGGCAATAAATCTTAATTTATGTTATTAATTTATGTTATTAATTTCAATGACACGGACATGTATATACGTACAGCACGTATCGTAAATTAATACGTAATGTCAAATGGTAGTCTACTGATGCAGAAGGCAAAAACCGAATAAAGATTATCGATTTTGCTAACAACCGAATAAAAAGAAATGTAAATAGTAACGCACGCAATCAATATTCGCGAATTAAGCTCACGCGTTTAGCCTTTGTTCCGCTTCACATTGTGCGAAAAATAGAATTATTTTTTGGTAAACTATCAATCAAATTTCCGTTTGGTTCCAGAATCTGATCGAAATCGAATTTAAAATGAATTCTGTAATCACTGTATTATACTTCGATATGTATGCAACTTTGTGTCACAATTGAACAACAAAGTAGATATGCAAAATAATTTTACACATGTGATATATTTTTGTTAAACGTTGAATTTTTCGTATGGATATGATCAATATTTCGAGTTATTCATCGTAAATCAATCGAATCGCGTGAAGAAAATAAACAATATACATGAATGAATATATTGTTTATTTTTATAATTATACAATATATATTATATACTATTATATAATAATATAATATATGTATACTTATTTATTTATTTTGTTTGTAGGTTTGTAGATTGTAGAACAAGCAAAGAGCATTAAATGACAATCGAAGATAATTTCGCATTGGAAGCAACGGTAATGGCAACGGTAAGAACAACGCAAATGGATATTACTCTTTGGAATCTAGTTTATCTGTCAAAATTATCTTGTGTATACGAAACAAATAATTTCGCCCAAATAGAATATAACTGTCTGAGGCGGTCTGCGAGATGTAAACGACAAACGTTATTTTTTTGTTCTTAATCTGTAAGTACCTACAAATGGAGAGAACAGGTACTATTATGAGGGACTTACCCTCTATTTGTGGCATACATTGACCTCTACCGCAATATTAATTCGTCTGAAAATCTCGTCGGAAACAAACTGATTGAAGTGAAAAAGAATCGATAGTATCTAGAACGAGATCCTCTATAAAGACACCGAAAAACTGTGATGGGAAAAGCGTGCATGGTGGGTGCACGGTGTACGTGCTGCCCGGGCATGGCTCTTGTCAAAAGGCCCAAATAATAACACGAGTGTTATTGTTTCTTTGTCCAATCGGACGCAGACAGCGATGGAGAGTTAACGTGGTCCCATGCGAACAGAAAAACGCTGGCGATGACTTCGAATCGATTTATCGTCTCAAATCGTTACCATGCGTGTTACACTTACTGTAATATTGGCGTGTATTTCGTATTTCTTCCCATTTTTACCGACGAACCTGCAGCTGAGTTCGTCCACACTCGCAGACATTATCTGAAATCTCTCATGGCTCTTAGGGAAGACGGACTCAAGAGTTTTGATCTCCTGTTTAAGGGTGTTCAGACAAGCCATTTGGGGGAGCGTACGAGTATGCCGTACCCCAAATTTTTCGGCGGTGCTTGCCCCAAAAAACACAGCGACCCGAAAGAAACACGACGTACCCGATGACTACCCGAGAAAATGGCGACCGCGACTGATTGCTTCGGCCAGTCTCGTGAAATTTCGTTCGTTACCGTCACAGATGCCAGCACTGAACAATTCAAATATACATGACGTCCTTCCGGTCCAGCTGAGTGCGGTTGAATATCTCGAGGCATTTAAAAACTATATTTCCAAATACATGGTATTTGAACTTCTCACGGCCGCAGTTCGGACCATACCCGCTAACGCTAACTCTGATTCTTATAAACTCTGGTTATTATAAAATATTGAAAATAGTAATGAGAAACAATGCAACGAAATACTTATGCATTAACCTGATATACATTAAATACATATATGTTTCAGTCACAATGTTTGATCCAATCAATTACAACTTCTCGTTGCGAGTCGTAATGTACTATGAAATGTAATGTTTGTTTCTCTGAAAATCTTCAAGATTAAAAAAACCGTCATACAAAATAATCAACACTTTATTAATTATATCATGAATTTATTTGAAATGTCTAGTACTTCTAACTCTTATGGTCTATATGTACAGATGATAATGTGGTAAAGTATAATACACGCATTATTTTAACATGTGTTAACAAATAAATGCTCTAATCTAACATACTAAAAATAATTAAGTTTTAATTTTTTGGACTGGGCCCACAGATCACCGTCTCTTTTCGGTTTTTCTTTATTTTGAGACACACTACGAGCAATACATTATTCTACTCGCCCCTTGTAGTAATAGAGCATAATTAATAGTGTACAGTATCTCATGTGTACTGGAATTATTACTAAAATAATTTAAAAAATTCTTCGAACTTGAACTCATATTTGTGTACCTCATCCCCATAGCACACATACCGTGTTTATCATCTTTTACATTTACATTATACCTCCTCTGTTTCTCGCTCATAAAAATATTGCATTTACTTATTTGTAACAACGCATACGTAATTTAATACAAGAACAACATCAACGCAATAAACTTCACTGATCATTCATTTTGTTTATGCAACAAAATAAAATATATACAATACGATACCTATGCCTGTGGAACCAAATGATTCTCGTTAAATGAATTATCGGTTCGCGTCTCTCGATAATTTATTCCACCGAAATAGAAAAATTAAAATTTGGCAGGTCGTTTAAATGCAAACATTCAATATTTATTTTAATATCTTTGCACAAATATTTTTCGTGCAGAAATCTCTTGTGTTGCTTTATCTCTATCTTTTCTTGTTTCCCCTCATCAACATTGGAAAAGGGTAGACACCAGTCCACGGTATATAGAATCTTTTCAATGGCAATAGAATCTTTGAAAGTTATGATATGACTAAATGTAATTTATAAATAACAAAATATACCATTTCCACCGTAACAGGATGCCTAAAGCTTTTCTCATATATGGAAAATCCATGATGGTCAGCATTAATTTATCACTATAATTATCTCCATAAATATATACATACACACCTTTTCTTGCATATACACACTTAGCTTCTTTTATGTAATAGTAATAGCGAATGTGAAAGTTAATCAGTCAGTAATACTAATTTAAGCCTCTTTTCTGAGGGCAGGACCAGTTGAAACCATGTACTTATACGTCGTATTGGATTTCACTTTTATTAATTAGTCGTACCCTACTTGTTTAATTTTCCTTGAATTGAATATAGAAAATTATATTAAATAATCGCTTTCAAATGAGCTTACGTTTGAAGTTAAAAAGATTTAAATCTATTTCTTCCATATAAAAAAAGACTATCCATAGAACGATGTAGTGAGCCAGGATGTTCGTGAACGACGTCCACAGCGTGCGCGAAAAATGAGGCGATCGAATTCACCTTGTATCATACAGGTTCGAGGGGAGCAAGTGAACAATTTATTGCCAACATCAAACTTTAGTATGATATGTCGCGACTTGGACGCGGCTGTACATTTTACAAGAGATGTCAAGTTTACGCATCTGCTCGAGACGAGGCTATAAGTTAACGTAAATGCTGTTAGAGGTAGCCTTGCCGGAAACGTCAGATTCCACCCTGATGGATGTGGATCAACAGACAATATTCAGAAACGTGAAACTAACTAAACCGCTTAGCCTGCGAAAAGGTTAAAACTGGTAACAAAGCTAAGAAGCCGAAACTAGAGACAGGCAAACAGGCAAATTCTAAATTACTTAATTGCTTTAAGCAGAAGGGCAAGGGGGCCGAAGAAGAAAGAAAAAATTTAAGATACGACAAATTGGACGTGGCAGACGAGGTTCCTCCAATAGCGAAGCTGTCGTTAAAGGATTTGAAACGGAAGACCATCTAGGCGGTTTTATAAGTTCTACGATTTGTCAGTTTTGCAGACTTATAAGTAGTTTTCCGCCATTTTCTACTTCCAGAAATTCACAAATAATTACAGATTTTCCTTTGTGCAAATAAGAGTCTTTTAGATCAACATTAAAAATTAACATTCATGAGATATGTTTGCCGTTGATAAATACTTAATAAGTATGGAATCCGTTAATATTAACTGAATTATTAAAACAGTTTCTAACTCTGTATAAACGATTCTTCAACTACTAATTTGTTACAAAATTAACAATACTTTATTAAGCGTAGCATAAAGGAACAGTATGATCTAATGAGAATAAAACAGAATTAATTGCATACCGCCTACGTTTTCTGGAATGATTGTACTCGTAATACATATCTCATTGATTGTTAATATGTGTCATGTTCTTAATGGTATCCTAAGCTGCGTTTTTCTGCTTACATTATTTACACACTGACAATATAAGAACAGAATTAGCTGCATCACTGTGTACGGTGATCTTGATAATTGAATTTTAGAAAATAGAATTTTCCAACATTCAAAAACTGTGATAATGTTTTATCTAATAAGTTTGGCTAAATTCACGTCAAAAATTACGTCAATTAAATCACTGTTGTGAATTTGTTAACATTAAATTATTTTGCAGCTAGTTATCAGGATACATATTAGTAATAGCTAGGAACTTGAAGAAGCATTACTTCCATTTCTTTAAATATACAAATGCCAAATTTCTTTTGATATCCGTTCAACAGGGAGTGTAGGCGAATTTTAAACAACACGCCTACTCCACTTTATGTCCATCAATGAATCGCATATCAGCACTTTCTTTCTCCGGATCACATATTAAGATTAAAACTTTCATTTTTATTTACAAAGAAATACTAAATGTAAGATACTCTGCAGCAGAGGTAGAAAAATGAAATTAAAAAATGAGGAATGATCTTATTGAGTTACGGTATATTCTGTTTTTGCCTTAAGTCTGTGCTTTGAAATGTCTGGTTTCAAACCATATATCAAAGAAATGTGTTGTTAATCTTAATATAAAAACATATTCGAATTGCCAACTGTGCAACGCTAGTTTTATACATCTCAGTTTTATTTACAAACAGACTTTCGTCTCATAGATACACTTTGGAGAAAGAAGTAGCTCACAGTGTGTCACAGATTCCTTGCATATAAAAGGTAATCCTTCAGATTTGTGCACTCTTTCTGGCACATGACGTCAATATAGATTCATCTGTGTTTTATGTTTCCTCAAAGCAGGTAATGCTGTTTTGTTACACATGAGTCAAAGTGATCGGCTTTTTTAAAATGCCGAATGATAATAGTCATAAGTAGGCCAGTAAGGCTGTAGCCAGTCCTAGCTGGTGCGTTGCCGCTTTTTGGATGGGTGTTCCTCTGAAGAATGCGCTGGTGCCGGCATTGCCATATCTCCTCTATTGATCAACATATACTTCAACTGGGGCATGTACTTCATTATACTTTTCACTTGAATTAAAGGTAGCTCGTCGCGAAAGGATGAACATTTTCTTGCTTCCATTAACATTTTCATTTGTAACCTTCAATGAAAAGATATCGAATTAATAATATATTAATAATATTAAATAATATATTAAATAACATATTAAATTAATAATAGTATTACTTGTCACAATTTTGTCAAAGAAATTGTCTTACCTATTTCCTTGATATAAATCTATGTGTAATACGTCTGTAAGGACTTGTCGACAAATATCGATGTCACAGCCAGGAAAATAATGAGCGACGAAGTCTGGAAGCGTCATCAACAATTCCGAGTAGATATATGGCTTGAAATTAATACATGGTACCATTTTATCTTCGACGAGTGCTTTCTGAATTTTATAAGGTAGAACTTGACAGGGAGATATATGTGCTTCTGGAATTGGTATTAATGGTTTTCTACCCCTAGAATCTCTGTAAATACGTATTCAAAAAATTATATACTTCAAGATATGTATTATATGCATATTAATCGGGATATTTAATTACATACCTGGCACTATTATTGTTGCCATTAACTGGTATTAATGGTGGAGGATACTTTGCATGAGATGTGTTATGTACAGATGGTGTATGACTTTGCGGATGTAACAATGTGGATGCTGAAGTAGGTGATGGCATTAGAGCTTGTACTTGTTCACTTAGACCAAGCATTTGTGGGTATGTACTTGCAGTGACAGCATTAGGTACACCTAAAGAAGGTGTGGTATATGTTGATGTGACCCTAAAATAGAAAAATTGTTTGTTAAAAGTCTTTCAAAGTATAAAAATACAAAAAATTATTCTAGATCAACTGATTTGTCATACTTGGGAAACATGAAATACTTGGTAATATTTGCTATTGTATACATTTCATGTATAATCTATATATTTGTAAAAATAATATATCGAAGCAAAAAGAAATACATAGAACACAGATATATGCATTTAGTATTAAATTTTAAATATAATACATTAGAGATTCCCTACAAAATGTATACATTGATCTATTTAATAGTACTAATACAAATTTTAACGATCAAAAAATATCAGCACTTTATAGAAATGTCTCTAAACTCTAGTAGATTTTGTACTTTAGTATAATACTTTTATACTTTCGAAGAGTAATTTACATGTACCAACATTGAAATTAAAATAGTAAATGAAGTAGCTGATCAAGCATGTTATACTGTGAAACTTCGATATAATGATAACAAATAATACTTTTTTTTACATTTCCCATGTATATCAACATCTAATTTAGTGAAACATGGGAGACAAAGAAATTGACTACAACCTGAATCATAAATAAATAAAAAAAAAGGCTACATTCCCCAAGGGAATATGTATGTTTAGTGAATGGAAGGAATAGAAACATTAACAAAGAGTGAATACATAAGTAAAGTTGAACGAGGCAATACAGGCAATATGTAGTTATTGCGTTTTGCAGAAATAAAAAGATGGTTAATCATAGTATTCTTGTGCATGCTATCTTACTTTTATGTAGTAATCATGACTATAGTACATTTTACAGGGACTCACCAGTCATCCTTCCCATAGGTTGGATAACTATACAAAAAAATCATATGTTGTATGTACAAATGCAAAAAGCTATAGTGCAGGTTCACCACATAATAAATAATCAAATTTTACAAAGACAAACTGTGTATGTTCAAATAAAAGAACCCTAACATTTGATACTGCATGCTCATCTTACTCTAATAAATATTGTATGAACAGTGTCTATTTTTTTATAAATAAAATCATTTGAAATTTTTATAAACAACATAAAAAAGGTATCAATATTAAATAATATATCTACTTGTTTAATGAACAATATATTGTATCTTGCAATGTATTTCGAGTAACGTTAAAAAGAAAAAATAATAGAGTAACTAGATGTGAATAATATCAAGTATGAACAGGTTTTAACAATATGTTTCACTGCGTGCTTCTTAACATTAAACTCACACCTAGAATACAATATACTTTATTCAATCACTAAATTGAAAGCAAGCATAAAGTATCAGTAACACTATGTAAGTCAAGAGGAAATGCTAAATGTGAAACAACAAAATTGTCTTGAATATTTCAAAGCTTTGTTTATAATATCTAAATTTAAAAGAACATATTAAGAGACATCAATATTTAAGAATACAATTTATTACTTACCCAAGATTAGGTTGACTGGAATGGACTGTTGCTCTTACAAGAGGGGGTGGTTGGGCTTGAGCAACAGTCTGCATAGTTGTAACTGGGTATACTCCAGAGTACTGAGCTGTTGCGCTGCCACCACCCCCTCTACTTCTACTCGATTGTTGTGAATAATTTTTTGGTTGGGCAGATATTTGCTGTAATATAAAATTCATATTCAGAAGTGTTATCAAAATGTATGAATATAATAAATCTAAATATTGAATATAATAATTAAATAAAATAAATGAGTATCTAAAGTCTTAATAGCAATGTAATGGCTATTCTGATTCACTATTCAAACTTTCAATGCTGGTGATTGGGGACTGCAGATAAAATCTTAAGGCGAAATCAAAATTTTTTGAAGCAAAGGCAAGAAACAAGAGTTAAATAAAAATTTGCTTTTTATCTTAAGAATTTTCACAAGATGGTTAGAAAATGACAGTGTTTTGAAATATTGAAGTGTTGCTGAAATATTACGAAATCTGCGAATATTATGTTTCACATAGTTCATCCTTGTCATAAATGTATACATGAAATCTATTATCTAGTAATGATTATTGTAATAAACAATAGCTTTTAGTAGTTTACTTGTATTAATTTATGCAGATAATGATATACTTTCTTATTACTTAATTCAAAATATTCTTAAACTACCAAAAAAAAATAATTTGGCTCACAGGTCTCCACAAATGTTCCAAAGTGTAGACTGCTACTGTCTGCTTTTGAAAGAAGAAAACTGAGATATGATAGCAATTACAATAGCTGTCCACCTCACTTTGATTACACAAATATCATTAGTTTGAATTTATTGTGTTAGAATTGATAACTATTACAACTGATAAAAGTAAATCAGATCTTTTCCTACGAGAGATTATAGTTGTTATACTATTGATCTTGAACTTTATAATATATTCAGTTTTCCTTAATATTTTGGGGACAGCTTGAACCGAGCCTTGCAATGAAAAGGTTGTGAATTAAACTTTAAGAATTGTCATCAAGCGATACCACAGCACTTAACATTTTTGTTACTACTTTTGAATTTACCGCCTGATTCGAACGAATATGTCCATCTCCGAAAGGTTAATATAACTATATTCTGATTTCTCACAAAATTCTCATCTATATTTCAAATACAGGGCAATATTGTCCAAACATAATCTTAAAGAATGACTAATGTATATGTTTCTTCTTTCTCATCTACATTTCAAATGTATAATTGATGAAAGGGTCCTAGGAAGGTCTAATATTCTTACTTATGTTAGAGCTACAAATTTTGATATTTTTGAATGAAACTTACATTGTGCATGTTTAAAGATGATGGCATTCGTATAATGGAATTTGCCTGAGAAACAAGTGCCGTTTGGAAAGTAGGTTGACCACCAACAAGCCCTGTCCATCCATTAACATTTTGCACTGTGTTCAAAATTGGTTGTGTCACAATGTTTGGTCTTCCAGAAGGAAGCACCGTTGGCGAAGAATGTGCAGGATGCGCAGTTGTGACAGGCCTCGGTTGGCTGACAGTACGTTGAACTTGAGATGCATTGGCAACTGATCCACACGGTAACATATTATGCATAGGAGTTGCACGTGTGTCAATTGTCGCTTTGTTCACATTATTTTGCACAGAAACAGGTTTAGTTGCTGGCGGTGTCGGAGGTTGTTTTGTCCAACCACCACCCCCACCACCACCTTTACTATTCACTAACAACTGAGAGTCCATAACTTTGGTTGGCCAATAGTCCTCAAAACCAGTGCCAGGAGGGAAATAACTTTTAATGTCATTCAAACTAATCACTGAACATGTCTCACTTGCAAACAGTTCATTGCGTATACCCTGTACTTTGCAACAAAATTTCAAATACGATAAGTCCCACCCTTCGAGTTTCTCTGCTTTCAGCTTTAAGTTTTCAGTCTCGCCCTCGAAATAAAACAAGGGAACGTATTGAAGGCCATCTTTCACAGTGTAAGGAACAACGGATTCCTTGTTTATTCGGATGAAACCGCACTTGTCCGCTTTGTGGCCACTGGATACGTTCGGGTTTGTACCTGCTGTTAATTTCGTGTAGCACACGTCTAAAAAGGTGTAGAACTCCTTCGCGTCCGAAAGACGTACCACCAAATCTTTACACGTGAATTGTTCTCTGCCAAACTGATTCTCGCAATGTTTCACATTGATCTCGGTAAACAGTTTACTCTCAGCTTCCGTAATATAGTAACTCCTAATGCACGTGCAGCTGTAGATGTCCGAGTGTAGGTAGCTCAGGTACTTGTTCAGCAACTTAGATTCTAGGATTCGTACTGCACAATATTTCTCGCCGGAGCGAAATATGTATGGTATGTGACAGTCGTCGAAACTCGTCCATCCGAATCTGCCTCTTTGACTCTCATCATCGGGTGGTACTTTTCCTTCAGCCGGAGGGGGTTTCGTCGCGACGCCGGTCGATGAATCGGCGGGCCTCTTATCAAAAAATCTTAAAATTCTTGGTATATTCGTTGGGAAACACAGTGCAGGCCGTTGTTGCTGTTGTTGTGTCCCTGGAACGTTTACCATTTTCGCCTTGTTTGCTTCCACCATTTTGGCAGCCAATTCTCGGATTTCCGCCTCATCGGGATGTTCTTGTTTAACGACAACTTTATCAAAAGCTGAAACAAATAAACGAAAATATATCGATTAGATTTAATCTTGTATATAAATGCATCTTTATAATCTTAATAATCGTGAATTAGAAATATTAAAAAATGTCATTTTGATAGGTTCTGTAAACATAGTGTTAACTTACAAAAGAATTTTGACTTTTCTATACTTTATTTTATTGTTGTTTTAGAATAACTAGTCTATGCAAAAATAAAGTATATTCATATCTACAATTTAAAATATTCAATCATTTTTTATAAATCCACGTATATCTAATCCCGTATAAAAATAAGAATAAATAATAATCTATTAATTATTGAAGAATCCACATGTATTTAAGTGGCCGAAGAATAGAAATAGTTCTTTGTTACATCTTATAAAAAATTGAATATTCTTATGTATAGTCCAATAGAAACAAATAGTCAATAGAAAAGTAACTACTAAAATGGTATAACAAAAGAATAGTAATTTTTCTTTAAAAATATAATGGAAGATATTCATTGAAACATGATCACTCCAAATTGTTATACAGGATGTTCCAAAAATGTTGTATGTACTTCCAAATAACTTTTTCGCTTGCGCAAATGCTGTGCGCGGCGTTGTTCAGGAGTTATTAATAGACAGCGAATTTTATGTATTTATGACATAAATGAGTAGGTGTAATACAGAACGGTAGAAACATTAGAAAAATTTAAAAATACTATCACGTTATTTTCAGCCTATAAAACATATTATGAAAGAAAATTAATTTCTATGTCATTCAAGTTTGTTGTAATGCAGGTACACAGAACATTTCAATTTTTATTTTATTTTAATTTTATTTATTATGATCGCATAACGATCCACTGTCTAGTTATTCACGAAAACTGCGGACCAATCAGAGTGCAGTTACAGCGGAGGAATTCCAGCCCGACGAGAGGTCCCATTGCGTTGACATTGGCTGAGCAGGGGTCTAGCCGCGCTCTGATTGGTCCGTGGTTTTCATTGATAATTCCTTAACGAAGCCGTGGAGAAGATTTTCACAACGGAAAAGTTACTTCCTTTCAAGGAAGTACAATATTTTTGGAACACCCTATGATTATAGGGTGATATTATAGGGTATATGACTATAGCTATAGCCGATGGAGAAGAGCACGGGGAAACTGGCATTCGCGTGTCAATGCATGATTACGATGTGACATCGGTAATGAACACGGGCAAATTAACCGTTATTATCAGGCCGTACGCACTGTACAAGAGCGACGATTCTAATTATTTTAAACACTATCTAGTGTGATTCAGATTTAGTTTATAAACAGATCCTCATGATGCGAACATTTTTTCGACGGTGTAATACACGTGTACGAAACGATGCACGTGTCAAAGGTACCGTTTACATGCAAATAATTCACATGATAGAATGA
Organism: Lasioglossum marginatum; assembly: GCA_028455795.1. NCBI lineage: Eukaryota > Metazoa > Arthropoda > Insecta > Hymenoptera > Halictidae > Lasioglossum > Lasioglossum marginatum. The sequence goes on along the minus strand of CM052251.1, from coordinate 341,050 downwards.
CTAATGTAGTGATTCCTTCACTATTTAATTACAAATTGCATAACTTCCAAACACTAATATTTGAACGACAAGGCTATGGTAGAAACAACAACGGCTGTGCACATAATTATGTCCGCTTCCATATCAAGCACGATTATGCAAAAGAAACGCGGAATCTGTACGTTTGCAATGCATTACAAGAATCGATACATTTCATTTGAATGATATATGATTACTGTTAATTTTAATCGTCACACACACACACGCGCGCAACCTTAGAAATGATCTGTTCTCAAATCTCGTAATGTTAACAAATAATTATCACAAAACTGAAACAAATTTTAACAAACATTCAGGTAATTCGGAAATGTGCACGCGACGTGTTAATTGACATTCCATGATCAATCTTCACGATCACATTTAAACAAACAGTTCAGACATGGCAACTACACCGATTGTCACTGTGGAACACAACATAGGAAGTTTCACCGTACGTTTCGTCTATATCCGCGAACCGAAGGAAGAAAGAAGAAGAAAAAAAAAGGCAAATCCTCGCGCTCTTTTCTACCAGCATCGATTTCCAACGAAAAGAAGGAGTCAATGTGAAACAGGCTGTGAAGAAACGATTAGTAGATTCTATGTACTAATTCGGCGAAACGCAACATCTTTCTTTGATTCCGAAAGATGTATTTAGGACGTACTGAATGACACTTGATCGGGCGCCGTCTGTGACGGACTCCTTTTCTCGAGCCATATGGCGTCCGTGCTGCTATCAGCGGTCGCAGTATGCATGTCCGTAATGTCGTTCCTCATCTTCAATGGTGTTTGCGTGTTGCCTTACTTAAAGGGAAATCACATTTCGGTGGACGCGAACCAGCAAAGAGGTTATACGCGAGTGCGTCCGTCTATATACCGATGTGCACTGTCGATGAGACGACACACGACCATGTTACACGACGAGGAGAAGAACCAGGCTCAGATGGAGGAAAAGTTCGTCCTGTTTCGACTCTCTCGGCTTCTAGTTTTCACGCTTTCCCTCGACGTTTCACTTTGTCCGCTGACTACAATTATAGCAGGTGGCGTGAAACAGTTCACCACGCTCGACTCTCGAGGGATACATCGAGGGTAGATAAACATACGTAGACGGTACCCGTTGACACTGACTACGTACATGTTCTTTGATCAGGCGTATCTCTGGACCCCGGCGAAGCTTTGCCATGGATTAAGGTGCTCTCGGTCGAGGGTAGCGCCATTTTACGCGAACTTGGCGTCTGCAAATCTTCGATTCCAGGCCGCCCAGTAGGCCATGCCGTAGCATCGAGCTGTCTGGCTGCAGCTGCACGGGACACTAGGCATTCCGTGGTCTAGCCGACCGCGAATCCTACGGGCCACAGCGATACGCTTAGTTTTCTGCTCGGACTGTACCGCCAGGTACAGTCCCCGACAAAGAGATAGGACACTCTATGTTTCTTTGTGTTTCCATAAAATATTCGAAGAAAATGTACGTTTTGGTAAATCAATTGTATCGTACATGTAGCTGTAAATATCTGTGCAGAAAATTTCTCAGGAATGTTATGGAAAAAAGACGTGAACATTGTGGTCCTCGAGTAGGATAAAAATGATAGGACACGCGTCGTATTTTCCCTTCTCAATTGTAAATCTGCACAGGAAATGTCAATGTCATATGTCGTGAGAAGTACATAGTATTTAATCTAAATAGTTCTGTTCGTTCAGTGCATAAAATGGGTCGTGGAGAAACATTAAAACTGTTTCAAGAAAAGTATTGCTAAGTCTTAAGTCAAAGTAGAAACGTAATTAGTAAATTTGTTAAAAATCCAGACAATTATGGCATAAAAAAGAGCTTTCCTCGTGCGGCCGTCCTCCTGCGTCAACGTTATGTCAAAAAGCGTGCGATTTTAAACCAGGATTTAAACCTAGAATTTTAAACCGAAAATATCCGGGAAATCTTAATTGTGAAAGGTATATACCAAGAACCGACAATTTTTTATCTTCTGATGAATTAAAACAATGTATCGTACACGAGTGGCACCAATTAAGAGTGAAAATAATTAAAAAATTATAGAAACCTCTGCTGAAACGAATAATTTTCGTGATAAAGGAGACTACAAAATATTGAGTATTAAATAGAATTAGTACATTCTTATCATCTATTCCATGTTTTAAACATGTGTCCTATCTTTTTGTCCCATTAATTTGTCTTGAAAATTTACATTTTTTTTTATGTAAGTTCATGCGGATCAATAACATTTTAGTTTTGCCAACTGAGCCAAATAAACAAAACCGATGTGGAACGATATATGTATAAGAAATTTCATTTATGTTCATGTCAATTAAATAAAAATGAACAGATAAACAGGGTGTCCCATCTTTTTATCCCTGACTGTATACATGCGCCAGTGTCATCCTCTGGGCATACACGACCATCTCGCTTTAACTTTCCATTTTTAGGAATCCATCTGACATTTGTATCATATTCAATATTTTTGAAAAATCGTCCCTTCAAATATCCAGGTTCTATTCCATCGTGTTGAGTTTTTGAATTTTCTTCGAGTTCACTTCAATATAGTATACTTTAAGTAATACACAACAGCAAGTCGCTAAGTCGTTATAATTTCAAAAATATACTATATGTGTAACGTATACGAGAAACTCTTCCAAATTTAGAAACATTGATTCTATGCGCAGTACTACGTACTTCGATTACTACGGACAGCCGAAATTTGGATTTGACATTTGGAAAATTGGTTTCCAATTCATTGCCGCTCCTTTTTCATTTAGTTATCGTAATGTCAGATAAGTATTATCTGGAAAGATCGTTATTGTTCGGGATAAAATGGATCTGGGAAGCTATCCGATAACTGTCGCCATCTATCTGCTACGTCTAATATGATTAATTATATAGTGTCTAGTTTCTTCGCATAAAGGGAGTATAATGCATGTACTAGATATTTGCGTTAAGCGAACTCAAATGAAACCGCATTAAAGCTTCGACAACAAATAATAATATGTGTTTCAATGTCTAAACTGGTTAAGTGATGACAATATTGTAAAAGTTCAATGTGGAAAACAGTGCATTGATATTTTCTATATGAAAGAAATGTAGAATATGCAGTGAATCTCTTTATCCTAATAGCGATATAGTCGCGAACTTTGATGTTCGATACACAGTGGTATATAAGAGCGTTGCGTGGCGGCAGTTCTTTAGTCGATGCCGAACAGTGACAAGAGAAGGGTGTACACGATTTTGTAGTATGAAGTTAATCAGATCCTCCAACTAATTATTTAAATAGTTTTCATGTTGTGTTTACACGTATATATGTATATAATGTTCAGTACACTAACACTAAAATATTAAATTATCACCATACATTTAACACATTGTCAGTCCGCGTTAGTTTCTAATATTCGAACACACAAGTGCCGATGAAAATGAGAAAAAATTGGAAAATCTTTATGTCCTTGGTTAATACGCATGTCTGTTCTGTGCCATGTGACCGACGATCAACTCCCTTGTAGTAAAAACTTTTATCACTCTTTGTTATTATATGAACGTAAAATCCACCTAGTTAGTTAATCCGTTAATAACATCTATACGGAAGATAGTGTACGTATTAAAAAATTTACACGACGACTCGTGTTTCCGCAACGATTTGAAACTGACTGTACGCACATTGTCGACAACGAATAAGAACTGTAGGGAAGAGCGAAGCAGAAACGGGTGGCAAACCTTACAGTACATAACTCGTATATATTGTATTTACTCGAAGCACTGCGTTTTCGAAACATGCTGAGACTACGAATAGCGTTCCTGCGCGCACCATATACTTAAACAGAGTCATCGAGTGCTTTGCGCCTGTATTACATTGCGCTATAAAAATATATATATATATATATATCAATTTGTTTACTAGAAGTGGTAAGAACATTTACCATATAAGTGTACAAAATATGTTTATTTCCATTACTCTGTCACCTGACGATATCCATGGTCAGTCATATAAAAAAAACCACTTCCATATAACTGTCATTTAGAAATATATCATATTATGACTTGAGTTTTCATCCTTACCACATCGTTAAATATTATATCGTTTAGTTTTATGATATCTACTTTTGGATATAAGTATACCATCTTTTGCACAAGGCACATCGCTAAATCATATAAATAGGTGAACCATATATCGTTGATCGGATTTCGCATCGTGTATCAGGGATCGGCTGCAGCAGCTAGGTACATACCGTTCAAAGAGTGGCCAGGGCCAGCGCGTAAGATCGCACAGACGATGTGACAACGTCGCACGGTCGATATGCTCTTTCAGGCAAAGTGCCAAGATTGGTAAACGCACGCGGGGGTATATAGTCGTGGTTTCAGGTGCCCTTCTCTCCTCTAACACCCGCGTTTTACCCCCCACCGCCACTCCTGGAACTTACCCGTGGGATTCTGCGTGATAGTGGGGGACGAATAACAAAAGTGGGGGAACCGAAGCTGCGCAGAACCCAGCCAGACGAACATTGCTATTTGTGCCTCTGCGCAGCTCTTACATACATATACCCGCCGGCCACCTATATACTACATATGTATTATACTTATTATTTTAATCATGATTTACGGCCGCAGCGTTGCCGATTCTCGCCGCAGGCACGCCCACTTCGTCGCTTTTTTCACTTTTCAGTAATATATACGAATGCATAGAAGATGTATGCGGAAAAAAGCAACGTTGCATGATCGATACCTGAAAGAGGCACGCAATAAAAAAAGCATGCTAAATGAGTTTATCATTATCATATTCCACACGTAAAACACCATAAATTCCGCAAACAGTGTAAATATATATGTATATATATATATATATATTATATGCTTCCTTGAGTAGAGTGATATACTCAGAGAACCTTTAAAAGCTTATCAAATTAAAAAATATGTTGAAACCAATTACATACGAAGAGACTGTGAAACTTGTACTAGTTCCCCAAACATTAGAATAATGCGACGTTGCCATCTGAAAATGGAGGACGCGGCCTTGATTGGCTCGATTTCTTCGACGCCACACGTTGGGCCAGTCGTTTTGGCAACACTGGAAGGTCGTAGCGATCTATTTATAGGAGTCCTCTATTGCTGCTGTTGCTATGCCGAGTGAAGGCACGGCAAATACGCGGAGGGGAAACAGTTGGAAATGGAGGGGGAAGAGATTACTAAAGAACAATATGGCGGTGAACCGGATGTGCCCTCTTCCAATCTAACCATTCTCTTTGCCATAACCACATTGCCTTTCCCTCTCACCAATGTTTCGTGTTCCTTTTCTGGTAATCTTTTTCTTCTCTTTTAATAACGGTATGGTTCTCTATTATGTTTTATTCAATTATGATTTTCCTAGAATATATGTTACGTAACACGGCGAAATATTGTACATCTAAGCATGTATAAATGAAACATGCTACCTTTCATCGTGATATGACGTCCGACGCGAAGGTTACCGCATTGCTTATTTCATGCCGAGAGAAAGAATAAAGTTGTCAGAAAGAAAAGGTGAATGTTCGATTGCTATGATGGAAAAGGGTCGTCCAAGCATGCTCTATCATTTTTGCAGACGTAATTTTTTGCGCAACTCCGTAGAATTGCACATGGCGGCGTACACTCGCAGCAGCTGACAAGTTTCATTGTGTGTGTCTCCATGCGTACACAAGCACGCATGCGATTTGCACGAAGCCGCCGCCTCGGGAGAGCTCGGCAAACTTCGTGAAACTGCCTCTTTGTTACATCATTCTTCGGTTCTTATGTAGTACATAGGGAGCGGGTACATTATATACTACGCCTGCATATATCTCTCCCTAGCTCGCGCTCTCGTATATACAGTATATATAGTTGCCTTTGCATATACATATGTGATGGCGGAGCAAACGGGCGGGCGGGCGGACGGATGGACGGACGGTTGGAGAAGCGAACTGCGATCCGTGTTACACGAAGTATAGAGATCTGAACAACTAGAACGGTCCCAACAATCTGAAAGATTTATCTGCCTCTATCTCTAACTTTATAGTTAGCTACAATAAAATTTAGATAATTCTCTGTTTGAAATTAAAATTGTCACGGAACTATTACTCCGAGGTGTGTCCGAACTATCTTTTATAATTATTTAACTGACAACTTTCGTTTCTAGCGGACACCTTTTATATAAAAATAAAAAATGTAAAAATATGTTAAAAAAATAGATTATTGCAGGCATATAAGGAATGTTTAGTAACAAGAGTATTACATACACCGTTAAAGACTTTAAATGGAATATATGTATTATTAAATTCGATTTTACAGGTAAGTTATGTACTATCAGTTTTTGCATATATTAAAATGACATTGTTGTCATAATAACTGGTGCTAACAATTATAATGAGTAACAGTCAAGATTTTCATAATATTACTTTGCATATAAAGTGGAAATAATACCATTTCGTTTGATCATAACAAATTCAAAGACGGCTGCCATACTATCCCCCTTCAATGTCAATACTCGATACGCTTTTGACGTTCTTCGACCTTTAGTGTTGTATCACTTTTTAGTTCTTCACCTACCGATAGTGAAATGATGCATTGATGTTACTAATCACACCCGATTGCGATGTTTACATGTATATAGAAACACGAGGGAAACTCTCTTTCCAACAAATTCGATTCTAACCGCACATGAAAATAATTGAAAGATAGCATGATATTGAATTGGTTGATGAACAAGTCACAATCACGTTTAACAATCGAAAAATATCCTGCGCTATATTGTATGTTAGTACTTGTGTCAAAACAATTCATAAACCATTTTTTGTATAGTATAGTTACTGTGGCATGACGAAGCATATAACGGTTTTAATGGCACATATCATAAAACATCTTCAACTGTTAATTCAATTAATATATACAAATTCGAGAAACAAATTGGAAATTATGTACATGCAATGACGTGCTGTTTTTATAAATTAAACAAATTCATTTTCGCACAAAATAAAATATTTTTCTGTAGGGAAACATTTCTTTTGGTTCGAATAATAGGGTAGAGATTGTTAATGCAAAATTGGACCGTTTCACGTTTCATGTTCATACTCTAATCTAAGTATGTATTCGTTAGATAGCTTCTTTCTAAAAAACATCTACGATATTACCAGGATCATCTTACAGTTTGCTTTAAATAAACCGTGACGTCATTTTCAGCAAGCATACGCGGATAAAATGAAATGAGAATTAACATCCTTTTATTGATCCTGCTTCGTGGTTCTATTAAAACTCGGGATTGATATTGATAATTGTAAACAATCAAAGTAAACAGTACGTAAAGAATAATTTTTAACGAATATACATATGGTCACAAAATGTTCACTTATTTTGAAAATGATATATTATTTATAATATTATACTATTATTTATAATCAGGACGAAATTTCGAATCAACGAGAAATTTTATTTTCTGGTTTATTTTTGTATGCACCCTGCGAAGTCACGTGACCCCTACATTCGTGATAAAATAATTAACATACAAAAGCTTTGTTGGAACACTTTCTTCATGCATTTTTAACGTTATTGCGTATCGTTTAATTAAATTTTGTAAAGTAAACTCGCATGTGAAGAATTTCGGATTCTTTTGCACACGAGGTAGGTTTCGTTAATTATATAATAATATTTCACAAAAAACTTGTTGCCCTACATGATACAGCGCAAGCGAACGTTCGACACAAGGTGGAATGACGAAGGGATTCTACAAACGAAGGGATTATTATTAACGAGTCACTGGCACTAACACAAACATTCGGAGACCGGGAAATCGATGGGAACGTACATCAATCTTTTCCAGACAGATAAAAACAGTTTTTCGTAGGTCCACGTGTAAATGTTCGAACGGTAAATGGTAAACGCGAGTATGTCGCAGACGTTGACAGGTAGTCGCATCGTGGGGGATCCACGTTTCGCCGGGTCTGCACGAGGCGCAGAGCTCACAGAAAACAGAAAGCATGATATGTACTCCTCCGAGGGACTGGGCACTGACACACAACACCGAGAGTAACGTGATTGGATGTGGTAGAAAATCGAGTGAGAAACAGAATGGGAGAAGAAAAGGACGGGAATAACTAACTGGCGAGAGAAGAATACAAATGATCGTACGGAGGAGAGAGACAGATAGAGAAGCAAGACGAGAGAAGGTGGGGGAAACGATACGCGCGAGTCCGATGCCGCCGCCGTTGCCGCCACCCATAACCTCAAAGCTTACCTTTGTTGATTCGGGCTTCGACGATTTGTACGTCCTCGTCGACACTCTTCTCGTTCATCTTCTTCTTCTTCTCGTTAACCTGAATGTCCATACACATAATTCCACGGCACGAAACAACACTTCCGCCACACAGTCACGCTATCCCTACGTTCCCGTGACATTTACATGAAACTAGGTGCGCGCGCGCAAAATTTACATTTACTTACTGGGAGGGAAAAGCGAAAGGGTAGTCGCACGAGGGCGCCGCGAAATGCGCTCTTTCCCACTGTGAATTCAGTTCGGCTGTTCGGCTGCTTGTATCACTTGACAACGGAGAGACACACACAAGACGCGTACAAGCACCGAAAGATCCTTGGATTTGTCGCACGGAACGCGTGTCGCTCGTTCCTTCCAAATTTACACGCGACTCTATCGCGACCCGCGTTTTCTGCTGTTTAGTACAGAGGTGAGCCGAGAGGCCGACCGGGTTCCGTCCAGATTTGAATGTGGTACACGTTGCCAGTTCTTTCTTGTACCCCCCTACCGTCCCCCCGCCCCTCCCTGCCACTCGTCCTTATGTACTTAACGGTTGCGACGTTGCCGCACATCCGGTACCAATGACCAGATGGTGGGGGAAGGAGATTTTGTGCTGGAGTGGGGGTTATACAAGTACCTGACAACGCCATAGTGGGGACTCAGCTGGGGTGGGGGCGAGCAGGGGGTATGTATATAGAGAAGGGGGGGAGGGTTGTTGCTCGGGAATGGGAATTTTCCATGACGCTTCAGGCCAACACCGACCGTTAGCTGGGTCACGTGTCTCTACCGGAAGTTGTAAGGGCGACGCGCCACGACGCGCGCGCCCTCGTCTTCCGTTCCAGGTCCCAATTCCTCATCTGGAACGATATTCACCACTTTCATTTTAGAAAATTGCTTTTTTTTACCATTCCCGCAAGTCGACCGTAACATTTCTCAGAGTTCTCTTGTACTCTTGCTCAACTCATCTATATTTACGAATCAATTTTGCAATCGTATTTTCTTTGGAAGTGTCAAGGTCGCGCTGAACTATCCTCAATCGCTAGAGCTGTGTTCCGTACAAGGACGTGGTGTATATACAAACGACTTTGATTAGTAGATTATTTGTTGTCTATCGGAAGTAACCAAATGAATAATATACAATTTAGATAAGAAAGTGCGTAAAACTGCTTCCGAGGAGCTGACAATGAGATTAATGATGAAAACGAAGTGTAAATAGTTGACGGATGATACTCTTCAAGGATTTTTGGTATCACACGTAAATACTAAGTAAATACCTGTGGTTGTGAAGGAACACGACGCGGTTTAGATGTTTATTTACCAAATTTTTCAAAGGAAACATGTAAAAACGTTGTGTTTTGTTAATTCCAATATAAGATGTTCAAATTTTTTCTTGGAATGAAAAATGTGATGTAGAATTTTTTTATTGATGTTAATATTCGTGTTAATATTTTTGTAAAGCTCAGAAAAAATGTAATACTATAACATATTACTTAAATATGTTTCATGAATTTAATATACGTATCGAAAACAGTTTACTACATATGATAGCGATGGCACGGTTTCATATTCCATTTTACGTATACATACATTGTTATATTTTAAGAGTATAGAATATAATGTTGCAAATAACGCAACCGAACGTAATGGTGGATTTATATTACGTACGTACTGTCAAACAAAATTTTTCAGTCTTTCGCACCAACATTGTATACGCGAAACATATCTATAATTATTTATTTACAATGTTTATAATAATTTACAAATACAGTTTGGACATAATATTTTCATTTTTTGTTTATTTTCAATACATCATTGGACATGGAGTGTTTACAACTCGGAACATAGGAGGACAGTTTAGGCATTTTTTATGTTTTATTTACCAACAATTGAGCGTGACTTAAATACAAGTATTACACTTACACTGTAATTAATACATTTATTAAATGATTAACATTTCTCGAATGCATGCAACATTGTACGATCGCTAATTATTCAAAATAAAATTCATGTAATTTATATATTATTTGCCGACAGATTTGTTTTTTCTCTATCCAAAAGACAAAAACTATTTGCTCGATGTGCTTTAGTTATAATTCTTTTATGGCTGTTTTAATTACTTTATGTATTGGTAAAAGTTGGTAATAGTGAAAGTAGTTAAAGTAAATGATCTAAAGAAATTAATCTTATTTTGTATTGGGTATGGCGATCGGCAAAATGGTGGTAAATCGGATGCTAAATTGATTTCGAAAAATCTGTTTTTGCAAAATGCAAAATCGTAAACAAGAAAGATATACAATTTATAATCACTAGTGTACATGTCATTTTTAACAGTGAGAAAATATACATATAATGTATGTATCTGATCCGTGTAGGTTAACGAAAAGATTTAGCAACTAATAACTTATTTAATTAGTCGCGCTCTAAAAATTTGCACATTGTAGTCTTATCATTGTTCTGGAGCAATAAAAGAGAGAAAATATTATTACATTATCATCTTATGATTTATTAAACAAAAGGCACTTTTAAATTGAAAAATTCCAGTGTTACATTTTTTTATTCTAAATATTCCAGTTATAGTATTTTTTAATCGTAAAAATAACTGTTCGCACATTTTACGATAAAAGGGTTTATAAAAATAATATAAATTTATAAAATCCATGTGTTCTGCTATTAAATAAATAAGAAGAGTAATCAAGAGCTTCTAATACTTATTTACATGTTTATAGACAGTTAGAGGTTCGTAGATGCAACATACAATCAGTAAACCATTGAAAAAAGTATATCTACTATTTAAAGAATGTTATGATTACCTGGTAGCACGATCTATAAACAATGCAAACTTATATTCAGAAGTTTCATGTGAAGGTGTTTATTTTTTCATAAAGTGATGTTAATTTTTTATGTGTACACATACACACACACATCAACGTGATGTAAGCTGTAAATAACTCGTGTTGGATTTGCAACGTGCGCTAACGAGGACACTTTTTCGATTAAGAGGACCGACTGTTTAAAATGCTAAAAAATAGGTAATCTTTGTAAATTTTCCTGTAGCGAAGGTTACATAATGTTATAAAAGATTGCTCTAATTTTTATTATTACACTCTTTCAGACGACAAAAAATTTTTATTTGAAATTCTATGGCTGCGGTCACAGTCGCAACAAATTTTTATTACATACATACAGTGACTCCCACTAATGTTCAGACACTTTTAAAAAGACGACAACATTTCTAAAATTTGATCATACGATTTGAAATTTTTTGGGAAGTTGGAACAATTGGTTTGCTGCACAACTTGACTAAAATTTTTGAAAAAAATTGCAAGTTGTCGGAATTGCAGAGAAAATATTAAAAGTTGCATTTTACAACTTTTTTATGTTGGCCTATAGTGAAAATTTAAAAAATACGTTTTGTAGATCTGTGTCAATTATATGCACTTTGAAAGTTTCATCGAAATTGGTTGATGCGAAAAAAACGACAGGTATTGAAAGATGTAAAAATCCTTAGATTTACTGAAGTTATAGGCCGAAAATCGTGAAAATCTGCAATTTTTATCATCTCTAAACGTTTGTAGCTCATTGCAACGTCGACCGATTTTGACGAAATTTTCAGAATATGTTTAATTGACACAGATCTACAAAACGCATTTCTTAAATTTTCAATATAGGCCCACATAAAAAAGTTGTAAAATGCAACTTTTAGTATTTTTTCTACAATTCCGATCAATTGCAATTTTTGAAAAAATTTCTTTCACATTCTGTAGCAAACTAATTGCTCTAACTTCCCAAGAAAAGTTCAAATCATATAGTACAATATTAAAAAAGTTATTGTCTTTTTAAGAGTGTCTGAATATTAGTGGGAGTCACTGTATATTAAGTGAGTGGATCATCTGAATTAACACATCGAAAAAGTTTTCGAATGTTTATTTTAATGTTATTTACGAACAATCCAAAAAATTGATTTCAAATTATCTAAAATCAAAACCAAAATTATGATTATAAAATTATAGATTGATTCGTATTTGAAGAAACCAGTGAACAAAAATACAAAAACAACATAATGTGCGTCCCAAAATCACATGTTTATAGATATTTTTGAATCGGTTTGACAAAAAGTTTGATATGTACTTCTATGTCTCTTTGAAAGACGAACGTATAGATTTGCTATCCAATATTGTGGTACCTATAATTCTCATTATATTTAAAAATAATTTAAATCTGTTATTAGAAATATAAATTTCTAGTTAGGTTGTAATACCTAATATAGGTAAGCATTTCCCACTGAAAATATTTGGAGTTAATATACAAATCAACAAATTCAAAATTTCATGAATAATTCACCAAATGATAAATTTCATTAAATGTGAAGTTCTTTAAATTTGTATATCGACGCGTGTGGTCGCTTTCATATTCAGAAAAATATAAATGATGTGAAAAATTTTTTTTAGATAGAAGATGTATGGTTTTGCGGTGACATGTAAAGCTTTTATGCATTTGATCTTGGGATGACCTTGAAAAGGCTTATGAAAGTCAACTTTGAATTTTTTAACTGTAATCAATATTTTTTATTGTATATTATTCTTGCTTGCACCGAGGCATGTTCGAAACACTACCTGAATGTAATTTTAGCATAAGCCATTCCATCGACAAATTTTTCATATCATTCATATTTTTCAAGATGTTTGCCCTGCGAATTCAAAATAGGACACCTTGTATATCCTATATAAATAAATTAAAAATTAAACACGTGATAAATCAAGTTTGTGGTCAGAGGGTCTCCATTTAAAATTACTGTATTATGCATTGCTCGAACGAATAGGAACCACGCTGGACGGAGTTTTCGATGTCTTTCGTCGCTAGGAGTCCTTTGGTGCTTTCAGCTTCTTTCATCCAGAGCTGAACCTATGCAACAATACCACACAGCATACAACAAAATTATATGTATATTCAATTAAAACAATACATAATTGGGGAACGTAGTTGTGTGCAACATTACGTCTGATTATTTAAAAATCTTACTACTTCCGTAATGTCTGATCAGTTTCATTAAATCCTGTCAAAACTACTGATTTGATCAAAATCTTGTGTAATGCGAAACAATATAAATCAAGCTTCTGTTTCTTGAACAAAAATATTGGGATGAAGAAATTTTCTTACAAAATAATATGTATACTGAAGGTGTTCCTAGTTCTATGACATTTCAAAAATAGCGTGTAGAAATATTATTATGCAGGATGGTCCAATAAGTTTGACCACCTTGAATATTTCCGTTATCTTTAACAATATAAAAAAAATGATATATGCAGAACTTACATGGTATAGAAGGGGAAATATTGTAATGTGAACATTTTTTATATGGGTGAAATCGTTTTAGAGATTTCAAGGTTAGCTTGATTTGTTTAATAGAATGACCTACCTTTTGTATCGTGCATCGATAGAGTGTCAAATTCTGTGTAAAAATGCACTGTCCATTTTCAATGCGTATGTAGTATGTACACTTGAATGTGGTGAATACATACATATAAAAAATGATTTCGATAATATCCTGCTAAATGTAAATTCATGTGCACCGTAGAGTCTAATGTGAAAAATATTTTATTATGTATATAATATACAGAATGTGTGTGTGAATGTCCTTCATTTATTACTTTTAAATTATGTATATTTTCTTGATGGGGTTAGGAAAAAATATTTTAGAATTAGAAACTATCCAAACGATAAAAAAAAGTTATGGGTGAGAATTGAGAACTATATTTCGTCGAATACATATCTCGAAAACTATTAGAAAGAACTACAGTCACCGAAATTCGTTTAAACGCACTTCAAAATATACAAATTTTCATGCCTTTGGAGAAGAAAAGGGCAGATGATGTTGTCAAAATACGGTTACTTACTTTGCTCGACCTTTACTTTCAACATCTATGCTTCGAAATTTTCCGCATTTACATGCCAGTCTATGTCGCAGAGCGAAACGTGTAATAACAACGTCTACGCATGCGAAATTCATTTAAATGCATTGCTCTTGTTTCTTTGATATTTAAAGACACCATAAGAGTAAGTGATCTATATTGTTTTATATTGTTGTTTCGTCTTTATAATTTAATAATATATTTGTTCTTGGAGAAAAGAGAGCAATGGCCAGAGTAAAATACTTGACTGAAAGTGAGAAAGCGGTAATTTCGGCTTTAAAGGCAAGAAGGGAGTCTAACAGGGAAATTGCTAAAGAAATTCATCGCTCTGAATTTGTTGTACGACATTATCTAAAATTTGATGAAAATTACGGGAAGAAGCGTGCTACAAGAGGAAATACAAGAATAACAAGACGGGAAGAAAATGCAATTATACAGGAAGCGACAAAAAATAAATTAACTGCAAGCCAAATAGTTGAAAAACTTGCATTACCTATAACTACACGACGTGTACAACAGATTTTGCATAATACTCCAAACATTATTTATAAAAAGTCGCAAAAAAAGCCGGTGCTGAAGCCACACCACAAAGCTGCACGCTTAGATTTTGCGAAAAAACATGCATTGGACCAACGAATTGGAAAATGTTATTTTTTCTGATGTGAAAAAATTTAATTTAGACGGACCTGACGGATACAGTTCCTATTGGCACGACCTCCGTAATAAAAATGATCCAAAATTAAGTAGAAATTTTGGTGGAGGGAATGTAATGATATGGGAAACTTTTTCCTTTCATGGGAAATTAAAACTTTGCTTTGTTCCCCATAAAATGAAAAGTATACCGATATGCTCGATGGGGTATTAATTCCTTTTTTAGAAGATATAATTGGTGAAAGGGATTTTTTATTCCAGCAAGATAATGCAGCGGTACACGTTTCTCAATGTTCCCGTGATTGGTTCAAGGCACGGGACATCCCTATGATGGAATGGCCTGCACACAGCCCTGATATGAACCCCATGGAAAACCTATGGGGTATAATGGCCAGAAATATATATGCCAATGGCCGCCAATATTCAAATATTAATGGCCTGAAGGAAGAAATTAGAAGATGCTGGAAAGAAATACCGAGTAGTTTAATAAACAACCTTATAGAGTCAATGACTAATAGAATTTTTGCTTTAATACAAAGTAATGGTGGCCATACTAAATATTAAAGTCACGACTTTAATATAGTTTCAGGTTTAAATTGTTTTTTTACATGGTGCGTTTAAACGAATTTCGCCCAAAAAATGTGGTTTTGTTTCCATAAGTTCGTGTACATATTTGATTGTAAATATATATATAAATGTTTATAGTGTATAAATATATTTGCTATCATTCGTTGTAATTATATACCTCTTGTTTGAATATAGACCATTTTTCACCCAAAACTCTTAATTTTTGAAGTGCGTTTAAACGAATTTCGGTGACTGTAGAGTGATGGTTTAAATGGAAAAATTGTCTATCTTTTAATAAGGAATACAGCTGCATAACTCGATTTGAAGACGTTCAAAATAGCACGTTTCTGTTAAATTTTTCATTCAAATGTTAAATTTATTCTCATTAATATTTGTGTGTGAAATTTTTACAAAGTTTATCATAACAATGATTTTTATATTATTCTTACACCTCGTAAGTCCAAATAAAATTTTGTTTACTTAATAGATTGTCTTACTTAATAGATTTGTTTACTTAATTGATTTTCATGTTTTGTAAAAAGATTGTTATTAAAAATGTTGGGCAAAAATACATAATATCCTGAATAAAAGGTAAAGCAAAAATAGCTCGGCATTTCACGTGTTCGTTAAGTAGGTAATTTTAACAATATTTTGATTAATTATGTGG
>CM052251.1:300006-324892 GCA_028455795.1 Lasioglossum marginatum | reverse complement strand
GCACCTATTCAGGCTACATTCAATATTTGCCTATAATATTGTAATAAAGCGTTTATAAACAAACTTTATATAACATTTTTTTCGTATTTTCACTTGTAAATCATACTCCTACAATCTTGTCGGAAAAGTAGGAGAGAGAGAGAGAGAGAGAAACACCCTGTATATTATTTAATTTACATGTACGTAAGTATAAGTCATAAAAATGGCCCATTGATGCACTTGAATTATAACGAAAGTCTTAAACCCATTCTGTCAGAAACAGAAATGAAATAAAAGTATATTATTGTTTCAATAATTCGCAAGTAATGTAACAGTAACTTAGAAATTTTCCGATGCCTTCACAGTTTTGTAGTTCACATATTCTTTCCATAAATTCATAAAATTCGATATGTATCTACTTATCACTTATAATTGTAAATTTCTCTGGAACTTTTCAACAAAGCGATTACAGTGTTATGACGATCTGATATATTTTCTTATATTACCAAACGTTCTTATATGGAAAAATGGTAGTTATTGGACAAGTTAACCACCGTATTTCATTTCCCGCAGTTCCATAGTCGTCGAAAGGTTAACACAGCCTCGCATTAAACTTTCATACGTTCGCGGTAGCAGTTTTCTTACAATTAGCAAAAAACATAAATGACAAACATCCAAACATGCAATGAAAATTCAATGAAAGATGACTAGCCTGGGGAGAGTGTACGTATCGTGGCCCGTATCGCAATGAACGTAGTAACGTCGGAACACTCTGCGAATAGTGTACAGTGTACATATGTAGTAGCATGGCAGATGGTAGATAGAGTGCCACCGTTAACAGGTGTGTGAACTAACTTGTACATGTGTCTATATATGTGTGCATGGGGATATTTTGTTTTTGGTCTCACAAAGGAGATCAATATCGGTAATCACCTCTATAGGTCGAGTGTCCTTGATTTTCTCTACCAATTCTTGGACACTACCGCTGGAGTAAGGTGCTTTGCCGAAAAGGCACTCATACATGATCACGCCGACACTCCAGAGGTCGACGCGGGCATCGTACTTCCGTTTCAATAATATTTCCGGCGCCATATAGAGGGGGGAGCCTCGAATGGCGAATTTTTGCTCGGAATTGGAGAGGTATTGAGCGAAACCGAAGTCTGAAATGAAAAGATCGAGTCCTTGGCGGTGGGGACTGCTGCCAGCGGAAAGAAACGGGAAAGAAAAATTGTTTTTGGCGGGCACGAACCTCCGACTTTTAACACCAATTGCGGCTTTCTCGTTAACAGTAGGTTCGGCGGCTTCAGGTCCATGTGGCAGACGTTGTGATTGCGTAAATATCTCAGCGCCAGCGCGAGCTGTTGCAGAAACCCCCGGCAAATTTGTTCGGGTAGCTTGTGCCTCTTCTTTATAAAACTCGATAAGTCGCCGGCGTCGCAGTACTCCATTACGATGTATATATGCCTAAGTTACGCTAGGTGATAGAGTTGTCTTTACGCACAGCTCGGAACAAGAGACGATCGACTACGCTGGAGTGCGGAACTGATCACGATTTTATTTGACTCGAGCGTGTCGATAACAGCGGAAGACTAAAACAGTCCCATGATTTTCATCGAAAAGCGACTGTACGGTTTATTTTACCGGCTCGAAATGAATTGTTTTAGCGTCCCGGTAGACCGTTCTTATTTTAGTTTGTTCGTTTAGTGATTTTTATGATCTACTGACCCGTCGTCCCAGAAAAAGTCCCTCATCTCAACGATATGCTCGTGGTTCAGAATTTTTAGAAGATTGATCTCCGTGACGAGATTATCGATAGCCGACTTGGACAGCGACGACTTGTCTACACATTTGATTGCGACTACCTCTCGGCATCCATCCTACAAACGACCAACAATAGGATTACGTTATATCGCCTTGAGATAACTTACTTCTTTCAAGCTTCAATGCAACCATCTTTTCTGGCCACCTCTCAAATCAACGGAGCCACTCGACTGACAGAGACCAGTCTGATTGGAATACATTAAAAGTCACACCGGAATCTGCGACACGCGGGACCAACCGATATATTCTGCTCTGCGTTATGACAGAAAATAAAAAGTAGCGCAAAGGTTAGTGTATTCACATAAACTTTGATCAGTATTATTACGTTCAGGTAGCGATGGGTGCGAGACGCGTCGAGCTGTTGTAAACACACCCGATGAGTCTCGAGCAGTTGCAAAGTTCTTGAAAATTGTATTTTTAAGTGTAGGAAAATTTTCATCTGGATAAAACTACCAATAAATTTATTTCTAATCTTTAATATATCGTACGGCAAACTCAAATTCGATAAAATAAAGTCTCTTCGAATTTTTATGTAGATATTAACAATGTTCTAACGTTAAAATATTTTGACTCGTTGACAATATTTCAATGAAAACGTGCGAGATTCTATCTTGTAATTATAGATACTAATTTTAAACAAATTTTCAAGAACTACGAGTTAATAAAAATGATTGAAATTATAGTTTTAGATCTGTTTCTTATGGATAATGTTAGTATCCTAGTTAATATCGTATGATTAAAGTAAGGCGACGATGGTAATTAATTAAGTGTAATTAATAGAGTCCCTAATTCATATTCAGTGTAAGTGATAATTAAATGGCAAAAATACTAATTATCTTCAAATGAGTCAATGATTCTTTTTGTTAAACCTTCTTAAAGTTAAAACTTGTAACTTTGCATAAATATGTATGCTAATTTGTGAACCGTTTATAAATACTGAATATCTTTATATTGTCAAAACTTATTTTCGCCGTGACTAAATATAAATAATCTCTTAATTTGTTATTCTGTTTTATAAATAATGTATTGGAGAACAAATTGGAGACAGGTTTATCTTTAATTTGTCTATGTATTTTTATTTGCTAAATTTATGTATTGCTCTCAACTGATATCTTTTAATAGCGAGAATTTAATATTGCATTCAAATTCGCGACAACGACCTTAAATTCGAATCTACAGTTAATCATTATGGTAGAGGAATAGTTGAAAACTGTCAAATTCATATATTAAAGTGAGCAGCATTGTTAATTGATTGAATTATCTAGTGACATTATTAATTAATTAGATCGTCAGCGAGATATCTATATTCGACATCGAGTAATCTGTTACTGCATTGCAGTTTGCAGTGCTTTTCTACGTGAACAATGTAAAAACCACAAATTTCTATTATCTTTGTCTTTCACCGACACAATAAGACGCTAAATGCTTGAACTGTTAGTTTACTCGAGAGGTGTAATCAATAATTTGTTTTCTTAAACAATACAATATTAATTTAATATTAATTTTAGTTCAATACCATTTGATGTGTATGCACGGAAATCGCAATTTGAGAAGTAAAATTGTGGTTCCCGCCGAATTAGTTACGTCACTGTCATATGTTTCGATTGCTTGTTCGTTCTGAACCTCAAAATGTACATACCTTTTTGATCGCTTTGTAGACGGTCGCATAACTCCCCGAGCCGAGTTTTTCTAGCAAAGAATAATCACTCACACTGGGCAAACTCATCTCGCCCGATAACTGAGTGATTCACATCAATGTCTGTCCCGAATATATTACGATACGGTGGGGTTAAGTTCACTTTACGGAACGCCGTGAGCCTCTCCGCTTATCGTTCGTATACACATTGGCGTAGCTACTTGAACTTTTATTGTACATACACGTAAACAGATCGCCTCGAATCGTAAATAATCCTGATGTCTTTACATACATTCTCTATTATAACATGAAATACAAATTGAATATCTTTACGGGAATTACACTCTTTCTGAATTAGATTACATAATGAGTCTTAAATATATGTATAATCTGTGTAATCTGCGTTAAACTATCGAAATAGGTACCATCATCAAACATGTAATTTTCAGATAATAGAAGTTTATTTTATATTTTTAACGTTGCTCGTTACACTTCTGAGATTCTTATTCGATTTGCAAATAGTTTCCGTCGAATGTATGTTCAAATTGGGGCACGAAACACTGGGAACAATACCGTAAGCGTAAGACACTTGAAATAGTTATGTCAAAATTGTGCCCTTCGTGGAGACGCTCATGTGCGTCAGCTGTGCGCCGCGACGAAGCAAACTTCAAGTAGTTGACTCGAGTCAGTGAAACGCAGTGAAACGCCACTTGGTGACGAGACGTTTCGTTGTCGTGTCACTAATTGATTCTCTATTTCTCGGCTAATATCACGCGAAATTCTGTATCCGTTCCAGTTCATTCATTAGTTAGCCTTGGCTTCGACCAGTGAGAAAAGAAAGTAACATTTTCCAAGTTAATCGAAGAGAAGTTATGATAGTGGACGTGACTGTAGTGTTCGAGCTATAAGCTCGCCCATTCGTTCATGGCAAACAGTGCATTTTCGATTAATTTATGGTTTTTATCTGATTAGCCTGCTAATTCGATAATTTGATTGGGTACGATGGCTGAAAACATTATCGTGCATGGTAATACATCTTGTACATTTTCTAAGTGTTCCGACGTCGATCAAATGCCAAGATATCGCGTTAAGTGTATTTAGTGTTTTTCGTGTTTGTTGAAGAAATTGTCTCTCTCAGTTAAACTAAATTTACTCGAGTGATTTTTTGTTTCGCAATTTTCAGAATCTTTACCAGGTTTCATTATTACACAATATACGAGATTTTCACGGATATTTTTATTCGAAAGATATTTCATAATCTTCTCACTACCAAATAATACAATTTCTATATGTACCTATATTTCTAGTATACAAAAAACATACAGAATAACACACAAATATATATATGTGTATATATATATTTACACACATTTGCTCTGTATATGTGTATATATATATATGTATATGTATATATTTACACAGAGCAAATGTGTGTAAATATATATATACACATATGCGTGTGTATGTGGATTATTCTGTATGTTTTTATATATATATATATATATGTGTATTTTATTAGTACGACCTAGAATATTTTTTACAATGATACTGAACCGTTGAAAAAATGGCTTAACAAATATCGAGGAATACGAAATAGTAGTTCGATAAACACGAGACGCCATTATGCGTAATAGTATTGCCTCGCTATAGGTTTAGCTTACTTTCATACTATAAGCTCGTGATTATCATTGTTATGTTGACGCATAGTAAATAATCAATATTCCCATTGTAATGTTACGTTCGTAATCAGTTTTTCTTATTTTTGAAAGAAATTAAACGTTTCTCGTTTGAAGTTTATAGTAATCTTGAGCTTATAGCGGAGAAATATTATACACAGCAGACTCCCGATTGGCTAGAACCACGGTAGCCCATTCATCTCTCCCCCGTGGAAATAGCATTACACGTATCAGCTACCGGAGTTCAACTCTGATGTTTTGGCAGCTGATTTTATTCTTGCTTACGAGCATTGTAGGATTATTGGAAAAATTTTTTTACCGTCTATGTTAGTGGAAGATTCGCAGAGTGTAGTGACAGTAGATTTTGCGCGATACTGTCGGCAGAAGCTAAAGGAAAAACGGACGATAAAGCTTCTGGCTTTATTCGGAAAGTAGCTGACGATGACGTCATGTGCTGAAACATAAGCTGTTTTCACCTTGTTCCGCTACAACAATATTTCGCGTGTACAGGTGTGATGCATTTCCTTGTGATACTTTAATTTTGTGCGCATTCGTCCCTGGAGCAACGAAACGATTCTCGCGTTCGTGGAAGTGCCTCTGTTGGTCCGATTAAAATGTTGATTTATTTTGTAAATCTTGAAGTAAAATGTAAACGTTTCAATATACTGCTTTCTCTTTACTAGAATACACATTTGTTTACAATTTCATTGTGCTAGTCAACGAACGAAGTATAGTATATAGAATCCAAAAGATTATAGTTGTTAAAATCTCTGCTAAAAATGTCGTATGATTTGCATGGTTTTATGTACAGGTGCAAACTATATAAAATAAGAAAAAAAGTATACGTTGAAATTGTGATCGTTTAATAAATTCATACCAAAATGGATTCCGAAGAAGAGACGTACGATGATGTTGATTCTGGTAACGAGTCCAGCGGAGACGATGTAGATTTTGCTATGGAAATCGAAGCTGAGAATCCAAGAGAACGAACAACAGATGTTGATGATTATCCCTTTGAAGTTTTGTCGACGGAAGAGATAGTACAACACATGATCGATTCTATAAAAGAAGTCAACACAGTTGTAGAAGTAATAAAATAAATCTCTAATTGTTTATAGTTTTTTTATAAACACAATTACAATTTGTGGATTACATAATTTTCATTGTAGATACCAGCAACAACAACACGTATTTTGTTAAATCATTTTAAATGGGATAAAGAGAAATTAATGGAACGCTTTTACGACGGAGATCAAGAGAAATTATTTACAGAAGCACGCGTTATCAATCCATTTAGGAAGGGTCCATTAATAAATAGAAGCCAATCATCCCAGAGTGCTCTAGTAAGTTTCAGTGTTCCTTTTCTTTGTACGCATTTAAGATAAACATAATACTGCATGTTTATGATTTTCGCTTTAGTCGACAAAAGTGATGACAAATGGTACAGAAGAATGTGGAATCTGCTTCATGGTTCAACCGTCTGCAGTATGTGCAATATAAAATTATCTAATAATCGTATTATTGATATGTAGACTACAGATCTTTATACTATTTTCCATTTTCATAGTTGATTTTCTAAAAGATTCATTGTAGAGAAGCTAAACCGCGAGAGTATTGTTATATGTTAATAATCTAACTGCTTCCCTGTATTTCATAAATTTGCAGGTGCCATAAATACATAAAGATCTGCAGTTTATTGATAAGCCTAAAAATATATTCGAAATGTAATATCATTTTTCAAATTTCTACTAGATGATGACTGGGCTTGAATGTGGACATCGTTTTTGTACTGGTTGTTGGGGAGAATATCTTACGACCAAAATTATGGAAGAAGGTGTTGGTCAAACAATAGCATGCGCAGCACATGCTTGCGACATTTTAGTTGACGATGCCAGCGTTATGAGACTTGTAAAAGACTCTAAAGTCAAGCTGAAATATCAGCATTTAATAACCAATAGTTTTGTTGAAGTAACTATCGTTTTAAACCATATTATCTATTGCTTTGCATTTATGTAAAAGAAATACGCTTGACATACATTAATTGTCGTTTGGCTTTACAGTGTAATAGGCTACTAAGGTGGTGTCCATCTCCAGATTGTAATAATGCTATAAAAGTACAGTACATTGAAGCTAGACCTGTAACTTGTAAATGCGGACATACATTCTGTTTCCATTGCGGCGAAAATTGGCATGACCCAGTAAAATGTCATTTACTACGTAAATGGATAAAAAAATGCGATGACGATTCAGAAACATCAAATTGGATCGCCGCAAATACAAAAGAATGCCCCAAGTGTAATGTCACTATTGAGAAAGATGGCGGATGTAATCATATGGTGTGCAAAAATCAGAATTGCAAAACTGATTTTTGTTGGGTGTGTCTCGGACCTTGGGAGCCACATGGTTCTAGTTGGTATAATTGTAATCGTTACGATGAAGAGGAAGCGAAAGCTGCTAGAGATGCTCAAGAGAAAAAAAGATCTGCCCTGCAACGATACTTATTTTATTGTAATAGATACATGAATCATATGCAGTCACTGAAATTTGAAAGTAAACTTTACGCGAGCGTAAAAGAAAAAATGGAAGAAATGCAACAACACAATATGTCCTGGATCGAGGTAGAACCAATACAATTAAGCGGGAGTAACTCGTGTTGTGCAAGTGCACCGTTAATATTCAATTTTGTGTTCACATTTTTAGGTACAATTTCTGAAAAAAGCTGTAGATATTTTGTGTTCCTGTAGACAGACTCTTATGTATACTTACGTTTTTGCTTACTATTTGAGAAAAAATAACCAGTCTGTGATTTTCGAAGACAACCAAAAAGATCTAGAGGGAACGACAGAACGCCTTTCGGAATATCTAGAAAGAGATATTACAAGTGAAAACCTTGCTGATATTAAACAAAAAGTTCAAGATAAATATAGGTAAGCCACTCGAGAAAAGCAATTAAAGTAGCTTATATAACACCAATAACAAGAGCAAACATATAGTATTCCTATTTATTTTTTAAGATACTGCGATAGTCGGAGGAAAGTGCTTTTAGAACATGTACACGAAGGATATGAAAAGGATTGGTGGGATTATGTGGAATAGAGAACTGTACCAATTTTGTGTTTCGGGGATGTACAACAAGTTCTTTATCTTGTTACTGTTGCCCCAGCTGTGATAAATCAAGAAAGCTGATAAAGAGACAAAAAATAGAACATGTCACCAAGTGATTTACATGTTACATATACTTTAAACACAACATGATCTATGGCAACACATATATCGTTATGAATTTTGAATTTATTAAAATCGCTGCATGTAAAATTCTTTTATATTGATTACGGGCTCCGATTTGCGCTAGTTGTGTGCTACATACAGTCGTAATGTCTTGATCCTTCATAAATATGGGTTGCAATGGTATTCTCGAGTATTCAATCGATTTTACACACGTCATTTGTTAAAAAAACAACATGGAGATGTGAAACAAATCGAAACAGTACGATTTAGTGCTGAAAGAGAGTTTCTCTGAAATTCGCTTAACACCTTGGGGACGACGTTGACAGCTGGTACTGAGCCTTGAGATAAGGAAAGTCGTAAATTAAACTTAAAAAATCAGCATCGATTGATGCCGCTGCGTTTGTTTTGGTGTCTTCAACGCCTAAACTTGGGCTCAACGCGTGGCAACTATGATGCAATCTTTCTTGAGATTTTTATTACCTTCTGTGAATCTGCCGATCTACTGAAACCGTTTCGCAGGGAACGGTCCGTTCCCAAAGTGTTGATATATTTTATCGCTGTAGAATAACTGTGTACCTTTTCAGACTACTATAAGATTCTCTAGAAAAGTAATTAAGTAAATATGAAAGAACAGGAAACTCTTCGAGAATTTGTTAAGCAGTACATGAAAAGGTTACTTACAGGACTAGAATATCTTGATCTGTCTCTTAATCTCAGATCTGCGCATTCGATTTATGAAGGGGTAATTGAACATAACAGAATATTGGTGCAAATAAGATTCGCGCGACAATTGATCATGTTCATTCTATTTTGGACTACGATACGTCTAGGCTATAATTGCCAATTTTTATGAAAACTGAATTAAAGTGATCATATCGTCAATATCATAAGTAATTTTTACATTAAATTGGAGCTTGATTTGAATTCTATTTCTCGTTGTTACGCTCGGACAAATTATTGGAATTATACTTGCATGACGTGAAGGGTCCAATGTTTTTTAGAATTTGTAATTTCAATTATTTTTCTTTTGATAAAACTTATTATTTATTAATACTATACATATATCTTGATTATATCAAGATACATGCATCATACATGTTGTAGTTTCAATTTATTTAAAATTTGCAAGAGTCTGCAAATCATTTTCGTTCAAATTTGTTTGATTAAATAATATTCTCATAGTGCTGACGATATACATATACCATTAACCAATTAATTTACGGTTAATGACCATGACACAATGATCACTTATTGTTGTATAAGTGGGGAACGAAATAACAGTTCCGTTTGTACAGTTATATAGTTATATATTCACACATAAATGCATAATACATACTTATATATAGTTGTAATATCAATATTAGCAAAACTAAAGTAGAAACATTTGAAGGTTTATTAAAGAAAAAATGAAAAAATTGTTGATTCTTACTATTATCCACGTTAGGAAATAAAAAAAAAAGTAAAATGCAGTTGTTTTCTGTACAGTCACAAAATTTGAGTAGAATTAAGGGAATTGTTAGATATATTCAAAGGAAATTATTCTCTAGTTTATTGTATATTCATGTAACGCGTAAAATTATAGCGTAAAATTATTCGAGCATAGATATTTAAAGAAAGGATTTTTATGTAATTTGTGTAATGATTACTTCTTCTTAAAAATCATCATATATTTATTAGGACGCATGCGATGATTTTTCAGTAGTTGAGCTGGAACTTTTTAAATTGTTAAACATATCCGCGAAACGTAAACACAAATAGTGCTGGAAACTGTCAACGAGATATCAAGAATATGATATTCGATAGTAACGATCTCTATCCCTAGAGAGAAAGTGTTCTCTAGTCACACGATCGTAGTACATACATGTCGATGATCGGTTATTGGCAATATGTACGCAAAAGCTACGTAAAATATAATTAGTTTAAATCATCCGTTCAATTCCGCAACCAAAAGAATTAATGCTGCACGTTAGTACTTGAAATA
Organism: Lasioglossum marginatum; assembly: GCA_028455795.1. Classification (NCBI taxonomy): domain Eukaryota; kingdom Metazoa; phylum Arthropoda; class Insecta; order Hymenoptera; family Halictidae; genus Lasioglossum; species Lasioglossum marginatum. The sequence continues at coordinate 314,571 of CM052251.1, read as the reverse complement.
ATATTGTCTTATTTGTTCAGAAGGTAAAACAGTCATATAATGGTATACACTCACTAATATCCATGTACATTAGAAACATTTTCGTTTTAGAATACATGCATTCTGGTATCAATCAATAAATGAATATATTTTGAGTAGTACGTAGACTGTATTTATGTTTGAACAAGTATACTATTTCAAATAAAACTATACCAATATCTAAAAAATATATTTTTAATAACTCTAGCGGTAAAAAATATTAGTTTTCTTTTTACGAAAATACCTTCTTGAAATTAATTTGTTTAGGAATAAGATCTTATATCCCAAACTACTCTGTTTGTTCTTTTTACAAGACATTATATTATTACTATTAAGTTTATCTATTATCTATTGGCAATGATCTTTGTTTTATGTTTACTTATTATTTTTTATTATTTTCAGATAGATATTAGAGCCTGACATTTTTCATTACATATTTTAGAGTATAAAACCGATATTACTCCACATAGATTACCGAGTAATACTATATTAAACGTGATTATTAAGCGTAAATCAATGTATTAATTATCTTTAATGAAATTGACTGAACATTTTTCATAAGAATCAGCTACTTGAATTGAATCATCTATTCTATTCTACAGTCATAAAAGCTTCATTTATAAACGTGAAAGAAAGACATCTAAATATTTTATTATTAACATAAAATGTTTAAATGTTCAAATAAACGCATCACACATAAAACCTTTGTATTTGATTTTGCAGATGACATTTATTTTATTACAGGTTTATAGAAGAACTGACACACATAGAAAAAAATTGATATTTTGCAGAAGTGTTTATTATTTTCAAATACTTATATAAAAATTTTGTAATGTTATTAGAAGCTACCACATATAATGTTCATTGTTGTTTACGGTGTTATCATATATTTAACGAGCACTATTACATCAATCACTTTGTATAAATTCTACACATCCATTTTGATGGTCTTTGATTGATGAGAGGAATTTATTATTTAATATATTTTCTACCTAAAATAAATTATAAATAAATATATTTAGATTGCTTCTACCTAAATTCAATCAAATTTTGAGAATCTTGTTTGGTATAAATATCTGAAAGGTCAATTTTGAGTATCGTATGAAATTATTTTGATATGAAATGGCTAGATTAACATTAAATAAGATTTCTGTATACTAATTTAACTACTCCGTCGAGCTGCAATTAGTACAAAATATGAATATAATAGGGAACTTGTATAGTTATCCTTCTCTTATGCTACATATTTGTTGTAGTTACATAAAAAGTAGGACGTTTCTAAACGAAGTGACATTGATATGAAGATTGTGTGTGCTACAAGAAGAAGATAAATCCATATCCTGCATCCGTTACAAAGACATAATACATTCAGTTTTCCAATCACACAATTCCATATTCATTACCAATGTAAGAGTGTTTTACGAACTCTTGGAAATTGTTTCTCAGCGCATTTTGATAGAATATAAGTACGCTAAAAGGTCTTGCGGAAAACATACCCTGTGAGACTTGATTTGTAAGGGTATATCAGGAAGTTATAGTTAAAATAGTTGCAACCAAACCAAGGGTTGCACCAGTCATCAGAAGACTCCTCCATATAGCTCCACTAATCTCTTCTGCCACAGGATATTCTATACACAGCTGATCCTACGAAAATATATAAACATCAGACACAAAAGAATTATATCGAGATGTAGATAAGAGATGATTGATCGTCGTTTAATTTAATCTCTACGCAAATAACATTAGTTCAAAGTACTAATGACGGAATGATTAGGCAAATCCTAAGATCGATACATCAATCATAAGTAAGTTTCCAGGAATAACAATATAATCTGCTACCGAAATGTAACAGTATACAAATAAACGTATAATCCGCAAGTTCTATAAACGACGCAAATCATGGAATCAGTGGCATAGATTGCACATACCCATCCTCCATATCCTTTGATAAAATGCGCGACTTTCTCGCCGATAAATCTGGAAACATAGAGCGGTAATTTTTTCTTCAAGGTGTGCATTCGCCTATCGCGAGCCCACAGTGCGAGTCTTCCCATAAACGCGTACAGACAGACGATTCTCGGCCATGTAACGCCGCCGTGCAAAAACAGCTCGTCCGCGACTCCCATAAATGCCTCGTATGCAGTGTCCGGCATCACGTTCAAACGGTTTACCATGCTTGCGAATAAGATACTATGTTTGTTCAGCATCTGATGGACGTTGTGTCTCATACTACGCGAGACCGGGTCCCGTGATATAAGATAAATATCTTCCTTGAGCAGATATCGTATCACGTCGTTGCCCAAACATTCCGCTGTCAGCTCGATGGAGTCCTCGCAGAGGCTGTACTGCTGAGAGGACGAAACTAATTGCGGGAAAAGATGCTGCAGTCGGATCTAAAAAGAAAGAAAGAAAAGAAGATTAACTCTTGCAACAGCGTTCTGGACGAAAAACCTTTGAAATAAATGCAAAGGAGAAAGCGTGGTAGTAATTGAACGATTAACGGTGCTTCGTTCTCGTTACTTCAAATGCCGAATAACTTTGACACATGACAGCGGTTCCCGGACATACACAATATCCCTATCATTGGTCTCAACCGCGAGATCGGTATAACGATAGGCGACGAATTCAAGAGGAAACGATCATTCCGAAATTGGTTGTCTATCGATCTTGACATCGGTAAGCGGCTGGAGGATTCACGTGAGCGCGACGAAGAGAGGAAGCGAGTCGGTGAAGCGCGCGGAAAGGAGACGGAAAGCGGCAAAGTTGGAGCAAGAGGAGAGGAGAGAGACCACTGAGACCAGACTAGGAGAGGACTCATTGACAGCCAGCGGAGATTAAAGCACGTAACACCGGCAATCCCGGTTATTACCTGGCAAACCTCGATGAAAGACATAGCGGTATTGGCGGTGCCGATAGCATATCGGCACAGGCCGCCGTTGTCGTCGGCAATTACGGTGGTTCCAACGGCTTCGGCGGTGTTGTTACAATCGTCGTTGGCAATCACGGTTTCACCGCTTCCGTCGTCGTGCTCGTTGCAGGCTCGCTCGCTCGGCGAATTCCTGTTACCGGGGGGATCGCATTCCAGGATGCCGCCCACTCTGGAATGCGGTTCCCCCCGCGCTGACGCACCCTGCCCCTCTCCGTCCACACCGAGGATCTCATTGTTCGGTGGTGCATCGTCGTCGCCGGCCATCCTCGTGCACCGCCGCGCCGCCCGCACTGCTCTCTTTCCAGCCACTGGCTGTCCGTCCTGGTCTGTCCACCGTCTACCCGGACAGCGACACCGACCCGGCCAGATAGATCTCCTACGGAATCGGTCCCGAAAGCCTCGGCTTCACTCAAAACATCGCAGGCAGTACGTGTCCCGTATTGGTGTCCCTCTGTCTCTCTGTCCCTGGTGAATCGCACGCCCGAAGCGCCGGGTTAACGAGCGCTGCACTCGAAAAACTTCTGCTTGCCTGCCTGCCTGCTTGCCTGCCTGCTTGCCTGCCTGCCGCCTGCCTGCCGCCTGCCTGCCGGACGACGTAACGCTCTCTACTTTCCCGCGGCCATTTCCGAAGCCGAACCTTTACCCGCACCCCACTGCTCTACCCGGCCGTATCCCTACCATCTCTTTCACGTTTCCCACCGTTCCACTACCATCCCGTTCCCTTCCATCGGTACATTACTCTCCATAGACCAACACACCTATCAGGCCCCGTACACACAGAGGACACAACTTCTATGGATCATTCACGTTTCCTCCCCACCACCGGTTACCGGCGTATCCCGGCACGCAGTCTATACCACTGCAACCGGACCGCACACCATTGCAACGCGAACTCGCCGGCTACACCTATTATACAGTCTCTCTTACCTGGCTGAACTATCTCCTTCGGTTTTCTTTTTCTTCGACTGTCTCTCTCTCTCTGTCTCTCTCACCTCCTTTCTCTCTTCCTTTCTCTTGTTCCCTCTCTCTATCTCTCGCTCGCTTCACTCTCCGAGGCGCCGTCGATAATCTTCCCCTCTTACTTCCCTGATAGGGTGCTCACGCGCACGTGCACCGCCACAGCCACGAATACCTGTGTGCGCCCTGAGAATCGACGAACGGACGAACGGAATTTTCGTTGGAACGCGGAGTTCGTTCGGTATCGCCGTTTCCCAGGATGTATTCTTGTCGATTCGCTATTCCTATACTACTTTACTCCTTGCAACTGGAGTACTATGACTTCTCTTCTTTTCTTCTCTTTGCTTAACACTAAACCTACCACCACCGGTCAAAATGACCGGTTCTAGATCTTTTATTTTACACTTATTGAAATAATAACTATTTGGTAAGAAATTATTGTATAGATGTCTTTAATAGAGCACGTATTACAATAGGAGCCGTACAGGGTTAGGCCTGGCTTGGGAATTTAAACAAGGACCTAATACGTAGATTGCTTCTATCGATGGCTGGCAATATTGGCTTTGGGGAAATTTCAATTTAAAACATCGTCTGGCATTTTCATCGTGATATCTGTGATATCCGTGAAGAATGTTAGACTTTTACTTCTTCCTTTTTCCGATGTACTAAAAGATCCTAGACTTTCAGGAAAATGTATCATAGCTGATTGTTAACCAGGATAGACCACTACATTTTGTCCATCGGTAGCAGACAATTAACATTGACTTTGTGGAAATTTAAATGTCCTGATCTGGAAGAAACAGAAACTTTATTGGCGTTCTCTCATCATATTCTTCGGATTTGATCTTCAAAGTTATCACTAGTCCGAAATGGGATTGAAGAAAATTAGACTTCTGCTTCTTCCTTTTTCTGATGTACTAAAAGATCCTAGACTAGAACTGTTTTTTATGAAAATGTATTATAGTTGATTGTTAAGCAGGACAGATCTATTTTGCGCATCGGTAGCAAACAATTAACATTGAATCTGTGGATATTTAAACCTTCTGACCTGGAAGAAACAGAGATCACATTGGCGTCCTCTCATCGTATTCTTCGAATTTGGTCTAGAAAACTCCCCATTAGTCTGAAATGGTATCGTAGAAATCTTTTTTAGCAGATATTGCACAACGTCACTTAATAGTCCTTTCCAGGAGGGTTTTTAATTCGAAAGTGGTTCAGCGATAGCAAGAAGTTGTAGTGCTGGAGGCGACTGTGTCTGTACGGCTGGTGAAAGCCACGTCACGGTTGCTGACCCAAAGGTGACGTAGAGACCGTCGGAGATGACGATAGTGTTCCAGTCATTGGTAGTTTCCCATTTCATTGATGCTGTGCTCCCTATCATTACGACTTCCTGTTATATAGTCACGTGATCTCATATTTCTTATCTTGTTACATTCCGGAGATACATAATCGCAATACGCGAACTTGAATACTAAGTACCTAGAAGCTATCATACCCTAATTCTGATACGAGGTATTTCTCAATCGGTGTTTAATCATTCTGATTGTAGTCGGATGAACTTTGTCGGATGACTTTTCTAGGGACAGTAAGCAACGTTTCGACTGTGGGAAGATCCAGATAAAAAATATCATAGGAAGCCCAGGAGAGCAAAGCGTTCGCGGCTTTGGTTCACATGCAACGAATACGAATCCCGTTTGCAATACCATAGAATGCAGTGGTACCACGATGTATTTCCAAGAAGGAATTATTATGTTGAAACTCTGGTCGGCGTGCGCGCCGGCTGACTCTGATCGCCGGCGCGCGACCGTGCCCGCTCCTTTCTGCCTGTGCAACCTTCAAAGGCCACAGAATGCGTCGATGAATGAAGTAGGAAAGTTGCAGAGTGTCCGCCGACCGGATATGTATACTAGGTAGGTAAGAAAACGAGAGCTCCGACGTCATTCGACGTTGAACCAGTTTTAACGACCCCTCTCGCTAATAGGACACCGTCAGACACAGTGCGCTGGCAATTATGTCTGTTGCTTTTATTCAAACGGAAGGGTCATTTTACTTTCTTATAGGAAGAGAGATCACCGACATTAAAGCGTCCACTGCCGCGTTCACTATCGGCGCTTCATCTTTTTCGGAACCGTGTTCCTACGGATGTGATAGAGTCTATAACAGTCAGAACATAACCAAGAAACCACTACGTACATTCATTCACGATGGATATTTCGCGTATGGTCTACGTTTTAGAATTTTATCCCTCTTATTGTTAGGGCAGTGCTTCCCAAACTTTTTCTACTCGTGGCGCACTTTACAGCAAATGAAAAAATTTGCGGTAGCTAATTATTTTAATGATTTACATTGAGAATATTATTTCATATTTTACTAATTTTTGATATAACTTTAATTATTTCGCGGCGCACGGTTTGGGAAGCACTGTCTCAGGGGATATCAAGGTGATCATAATTCCGTTCGATGTTCCGGTATCCTCAAAATACGTTTTCGAGACTATTGCGTGTCAGCAAGCATGTAGGTCAAAAGGCGGTCATTTTGGTGCCAAGACATGTTTCAAACAGGATTTGGTCCTTATTTGCTTTGAATCTGCCAACCATAACCTGTCGCCAAATACCGAGCCTAATGCGGAGACAGTTGGTTCGGTATTTGGCTACAAAGTTTGGTACCAAAATTCCATGCCAAATGGAGGTCAAATTGAGACCAAACCTTGGCCTCGTCATAGAGGACAGGTCGGCCGCATTAAGAGCGAACCTAACCTTGCTTTCAGAGTAAATATCGGGCAAAATCGATTATTGCAATTATTTTAAGACTTATAAATATTTAGATTATTGAAAATGCATGCAACTTAAAATTGTATAATTTAGAAAATTAAATAAAATTCGATTTTCCCTCCTACAGCAAAGTTTATTCCGATTTTGCTCGATATTTACTCTTAGAGCAAGACTAGCTCCGCTCTTAGTGCGACCGACCTGCCCTCTATGACGAGGCCAAGGATTGATTATTTGACTTCTATATGGTATGGAATTTTTGCACCAAACTTTGTAGCCAAATATCGAACCATCTGTTTCCGCATTAGGCTCGGTATTTGACGACAGGTTGTGGCCGGCAGAATCAAAGCAAATAAGGACCAAATCCTGTTCCAAACATGCATTTTGCTCGCAAAGTATAATTGCAGACATTTCCAGCAAGAGGGTCAAGAAGCTGTTTTGAGTGAGACATGCGTACCGAAGGATGGAAGATATTGGATGTTTGTTGTGATCACAGGACGAGTCTCCATGGAAGCAGAAGTGATGGAGAGGCGGTGTTTGACAACAGTGCTTGGTGCTCGAGGCAGTTACCTTTCGATACCAAACGTGGAGAACCATGGCGCGTGAGACATTAGAGTCTGACAGCCGGACATGGATAAATTGACAATGTGACTCACGTGTAAATGACATCTAATTGGGTCATTATCTCGCAAGTCCCTTCTTAAAGTGGCCAGAGACGCAATAAGAAGGCTTCGCGGGCAGAGCGACGTAAAACGCTCGGCTAATTCCTTGATAGAGAAGTGTTGAGTAAAATTCGATCAACGCGAGCGTACTGCATTCTAGCATTCCGGACGGGTATCGCTGAAATCAAACGAGCCGACCCGTTTCACGGGATGTGTCGGAAGGTTGCTCGTATCGCTCGCATCTCTCGGGAACCCATCAGCAATCGAATTATCTTAAATTGGTAACAATTATGCTTTGTCTTTCTTCGGCTCATTAGAACGTCACGCTGACAGACATGTCAACCGCTGGCAACATCCGTCAGGATGAGCATTCGTTACGTGGTACCATTGTTGGAGCCGATTGAAAACATCGTTTCGTATTGTTTTGTCTTGGCGAAGTGGACCGTGGGAATACAAGAGAGTGAGCGGCACATAGTATTTCAGGGGAACTCGTGGCAACCGGCTCTGGGTAGCTTTTCTTACCGTCATTCATGATACGATGGCACGCCAATAGGATGATTGCCTGACGGCCAGTGCCTAAAGTGGATAAAGTCTTCTATAGTAATTTAACTCGAGCAGGGCACAGGGGTGCAGAGACTGGCCCTTCGGTGATTTCTCTTTTTATTTTTTAATTCGTTAATGTAGATGGCAATATATTTGATTAGTAAAAAAGTTTTCTCGACTCGCCGAGTTATACGCTCGTTTTCTTTTTTGTTTCACTCGAAAATCACTTTGCAAGGAAATATGTATAAATTATTATTATGGAATTGTATTAATGCATTGCTATTAATCTAATTTGTTGATTGCATTAATGGGTGCTATTTCACACATTTCTCCTTTGTAGGTCAATCAAACGGGACGCTGCGCTGTGTGCTAGTATGTAGTGAACTGATTACCAAGCTTCAATAATAGTAATCAAAGTTGAGATTTTGCAGCATTCTTTAATTATTTCGAATAAATCTTATCTAGCAGTTTCCGTAGCGGGTAAAGTGAAATTTTAAATTTGATAACAGAGTCTTCTTGACGGGTAGACACATTTTGATACTCTCGGTTAGAATAGACCCAAACTTTGCCGTCGGAGAGTTAATACGCTATTTTCCACATTTCTTACAACATGAATATACAGGGTGTCCCACATAAATGGGAACACCTAAATATCTTTCGTATTTACAGTCCTATCAGAAAACTTCAGAGGACAAAGTGAGACTATTGCAGGGGGCAAATATAATGGCGAAGAAAAAAATTTTTTATGTCGTGTTTTTTAATGAAATTTCAAGGTCACCGATGTTTTTTTAAATGGAACGAGGTATTTTTTAATACATCAATCAATGCTGCTGGACATTCGTTATAAAAAAGTACTAACCTATGTATGTCGAAAAGTTAGTAGTTCAAGAGATATTTCAATTTATATAACTCTAGAATACCATTACTGTCGTACTAAGACGTTAGCGTATACTTACTAGTGTAACGTCTTAGTACGACAGTAATGATATTTTAGAGTTATTTAAATTGAAATATCTCCTGAACTACTAACTTTTCAACATACATAGGTTAGTATTTTTATAACGAATGTCCAGCAGCATCGATTGATGTATTAAAAAATACCTCATTCCATTTAAAAAAACATCGGTGACCTTGAAATTTCATTAAAAAACACGACATAAAAAATTTTTTTCTTCGCCATTATATTTGCCCCTTGCAATAGTGTCACTTTGTCCTCTGAAGTTTTCTGATAGGACTGTAAATACGAAAGATATTTAGGTATTCCCATTTATGTGGGACACCCTGTATACACAGTATTTGAATTACATAATTCGAACCTTTCACTTAATTTAATTGCTAATTACGCGAATCATGATTGTAATCGAAATACAATGTAATTGATTATGATGTAAATTCCTCAATGTGTACATTACTGTCTTAATGTGAAAAATATCTTTCATTTCTCTCCGTGTTTCTTCCGTTTCGCATTCACAGACAACTTAATCTTATGTTTATGTTTATGAGGATGTTTTCGTATGCGCGCGACGATGACCAACCTTCGAACATGCAGCAATCTTAGTGATAAGATATTTGAACAAAGAGTGTTCTCATTAAACAAACTAATTTAAAACTTAAAAGCGTAAGTGATTAGTGCCACATGACGAATGTTCTTTTGTTAGATCTTTCCTATTAAATAGTGTTGCTTCTTTTTCTGTAGTAATTTTCTCCTATGTCTTCCGACAATTTATATTTCTTTTCGGGAACGAACGTAATAAACAAGTTTATTTTTTATCACACAATATGAATTTATAAATAGTGTACCATGTTCATCACTGATACTAATCTTTTTCTTTTTCCACCACTTATTCTTCTTATTTATAATTCATAATTACACTGTACTTTGTAATTGTATTTCAATTGTAAAAACGAATTACAGTAGGACCTCGATTAACCGGATCCCGATTATAAACAAATATGCGTTTAAATATGATTATATTATGAAGAGAAATCAATTTTCAAAAATAAAAAATTTATTTTGGAATATAATGTACATTTTAATTATTTCCTCGGGTTTCGATTATCCATCGGGCCTTAATTTATCCGGGCTGTTTGTCTCCCGATCAAGCCGATTAGTCGAGGTCCTACAGTACATTGTAATTTAACACTAAACCTACCATTGCCGGTCAAATGTGTGACCGGTCTTACATTGTTAATTTTGTAATTATTGAAATTATGACGTTGCTTCCATGGAAAATGATTCGATAAATTTCTTCATCCAAGCACATATTGCAAGAAAAATTGCACGGAATCTAAATAAATAGAGCCTTGTCATTTTTATCAGCTCGAACATCTTAATCGCTTTCGGTGCTCGGTAGTTTTAGTATTAAATGAATGAGAGCAGAATTACAAATTACATTATAATTTAATTGAATGAAGCGACTGAATTGCGAATTACGAAATAATTGAACACAATGCAATTGAATTACTTTCTAATTATAATTCGTCAAGTAATTCAATTGTAATTCAACACAACTCTGCGTGAAATGAATGTTCTCAAGAGTCCGTCGTTCGACAGAGATATCGGAGGTAATAAAGAGAGGCACACGAAGCAGACATGGCGTCGACATTCTATGGGTTGGTCGAAGTAGTTTGCCGCTTGTCGCTGCCGTTGCCAGTGGAGAAAGAGGAGGCCGAACGGGGGGTTGCTACCTTTATGATATAATGGTATGGAGGCTTGCCATAAGGTTATACATATACGTTCACTAAGGCAACCCCTCTATACAGACAAATACATCCGTGTGCTCAGTGCTCGCTAGTACAGGCCTCGAAGTATGCGAGAGGCTTGTGGTCTTTCTCTCTAATTCCAACGTATCTGACTCCCATTAATATTTGGACGTTCTCGAAAAAGCGACAACTTTTTAAATATTGGACCATACGACTTGATCTTTCTTGAGAAGATAGAGCAATTAGTTTACTACATGTCGTCAAAAGAAATTTTTTTCAAAAATTGAAATTGGTTGGAATTGTATCGAAAATACAAAAAGTTGCATTGTACAACTTTCTCTTGTGGGACTATATTGAAGTTTCGCAGATCTGTATCAAATATATGTAGACAGCGGATTTTATGCATTTATGACAAAAATGAGTAGGTGTATGTTAAAGTAGCAAACACATTACAAAAATTTGAGAATTCTATTATACTATTTTAAATCTGCTAAACATATTAAGAAAGAAAATTAATTTCTATTTCACTCCAGTTTGTTGCAAGTAGAAGATTTAATTATATGCATTGTGAAAATTTCATCGAAATCGGTTGATACGGGAAGAAAACGACAGGCATTGAAAGATGTAAGAATTCGTAGATTTATTGCAGTTAGACATCGAAAATCGTGAAAACTGCAATTTTGACTATCTTTTAACGTTTGTAGTTCATTGCAACGTCGACCGATTTTTATGAGGTTTTCAGTATATGTTTAATTGATACGGATCTACGAAACGTATTTTCTAAATTGTTCGTATAAGCAAATGTAAAAAGATTGCAAAATACAACTTTTAGTAGTTTCTCTGCAATTCCGACTACTTGCAAAGTTTTCTCAAAAATTTTTGTCACGTTACGCAGCGAACGAATTGTTCTAACTTCTCAAAAATGTTCAAATCGTATGGTCGAATATTAATCCTTTGCACTCAGAGCTATTATACTTTAACGCAAAAATTACACATTTCTTCTGATCTAGAATAATTCTATTCTATAATAATTTTTTCCTTTGTATGAATATAAATTGATATAATATCTCGTACAACACTTAAATAGTTTAGAAATTGACTAGTGGACTGCGGATAAAGATCCGCATTTATAGCAAAATTGAGTAGATCAAGTCCAAAATTGTTGAAAAATTTTCAAAATTGAAGATGTCAATATATATGAATTCTCCTTTGTTAAAATCATTAAGGGAAGAAACAACAATTAATTTAGTTTCTATTTCTCGCAATCGATGCACACAATTTTTATTTTGCATAAAGATCCGCATCTATTAGATACCAACATATTTAATAATCTAAACAATATTTTGAATAATAGTATAGCAGTTTTTAGTGGCGACTCTGATTCACCACTCGAATGCTAAGGTTTAAAAAGGTTATCGTCTTTTTAGTTAGAAGTTAGAACAATTGGTTTACTACATGACGTGACCAAAATTTTTTTTTAAAATTGCAAGTCGGAATTGCCGAAAATACTAAAAGTTCTATCTTACAACTTTTTTATGTGTGCTTATATGGAAAATTTAGAAAACACGTTTCGTTGATCTGTATTAATTAAACATATTCTGAATACCTTATCAAAAGTCGGTCGACGTTGCAATGAACTACAAGCTTCTAAAGATGGTAAAAATTGCAGTTTTTCACCTCCAACTGCATTAAATATAAGAATTCTTATATCTTTCAATGTCTGTCGTTTTTTGCCGCATCAACCGATTTCGATGAAACTTTCATAATGCATATAATTGACACAGATCTACAAAACGTATTTTTAAAATTATCAACACAGACTCACATTAAAAAGTTGTAAAATGCAACTTTTAGTATTTTCTACACAATTCCGACCAACTGCAATTTTTGAACAAGTTTCTTTTCACAACATGTTGTAAACTAATTGCTCTAACTTCTCAAAAAAGTTCGAATATTAGTGGGAGTCACTGTACATGTGGACGTATAAATGGCACGGTCCTCTGTGGCTACGTGCTCGCAGCAGACCACCCAAGGGTTCGTACAGGAACACATGTTTAAACACTAGGAAAAGTGCATCGGTACGAAGGCTATTTACTTTGTGGTGGGCCAGGTATGCTTTTAATGTCGGAAGGATCGAAAGGACTAACTTTTCCCCGACGAACCAATGGACCGAAGGTCATTCGATGGGACGACACGGTTTACAGATTTTTTAAATACATGCACTTCTGCCTTTGAACAGTATCCAAAATAAATGTTTCGGTCTCTTCAACAGATACCGAATATTGCGAATAAACTTTTCTTGCAACTAGTACTTACGTTAAAAAAATGGTATTTTACATATTAGATTATGCATTAAAATAAACTGCACTTTATATAAATTAGATCGACGGAATTTGTTCAAAAACGAGAAAAGCACAAGTAAAACACGTCTTTACGTCTTAAAAATTGAACGGTACCATGAACAAACAAACAACGGTTTTATAAACAAACTGAAATTAAACCGATCGTTCCTTGTGTGAAATAATAGATTCATTTTGTTTCTCATGTACGAGGTACATTTCAACATTAGGCTTCGTACAGACCTAAACAGCGCGCCGAACCGCGCATTTCGACGAACATTTCGGCGCGCCGAACGGCGCACAGTGGAGCATTTTGACCAAAAAGCTGGCCAAAATTCAATTTTGTACAATTTACAATCAGTCGATAATAGCAGTTGCCTTCTGTACCTAAATGGTTTGCGAATCAAAATACAACCGTATTTTTGCCACTGACCTTCGCGTCATCGTGCAGCGTGAATCGAAAGGTATCGTTTACTTACAGTGGTCGTGTTTTCTGTCGTTGGGATTGTAAATTGCTCTCAGAAATACTGTCGTAGTTTTTGTTTGAGTGAAAATATACGAAGATTGTGCTATGGATTCTTCAGAACCAAGTATGTTGATGACTCCTACATGTTTAGTTACAATAATTATATTTAATTTAGGTAGCTATAGCTCATAGAAGTGCTAGAGATATATGTTGTTAGTTTGAATATTGTATATGCATATAGCAAGCATTTTGTTACACTTCTAATTCTAATCTAAGTACTTAAATACAATTCAAACTGAAGTATATTTATCGTAGAAGATAATCCTTAGAAAAGTAGCCGCGGAATACCGCAGTTGTATTTTTTATAATTTTTTTTCCGTAGCAAGTGGTATTTTTCGAAATATATAAAAATGCAATTATTGTTGGGTCAAATGCCCTGCTTCCTATTGGGCAGTTGTCAGAAGAAGCTGCGGAAGCTCGGAATAAGCATTTCCGGACATATCGCTTAAATTATGCTAGCAAATGTTCTCGGGAAGCCTGTAATTTAGACGTTCTAAATAAGTTATTCCTCACATCTGATCCTTTCCTTACTGGCATGAGACGAAAGCCGAAGAAAAAGATGGAACCTTTCTCAAAGAAAACTATACAATTACTATTGCCTCCTGAACCGAGAGGAGCTACTGACCCCGAACCTGCCGAAAAAAGTAGTGACGAGGAGTTTTAAATAAAGTAAATTTATTATATGTAAACACTGTTTTAATTTAGCAATACACCTGAAATGTTCAAACAAAAGGAAAAATGTAATTTTGTAACAAAACAACACCAGTGGACTTGTTTCCTATTATAAAATAATTTTGACCAGCTTTGCGGCGAACGGAACGAGTTCTTGCTATTTCCAGAATTTCTTCCGAACAACTATGGAAGCTGCAGCGGTGTATACTACACAAAGGAATACAGAAAATGTTGGCAGTTTATTTAATGAATCAAAGTTTATAAGTGAAATGTTCAGGTCAGGACGAAGCATTAAAGACATCAGATTCGAGACTACATTATTTAAATTTTTGGAGATGTTGCTGTGCAAGTGCTACCCGTTCGCGAAATGTTCGTCGAAATGTTCGTCGAAATGCGCGGCGAAATGCACGCATTCGTGTTCGCAGCGTTCCCGGAGCCGATGGATCGA
>CM052251.1:272235-299906 GCA_028455795.1 Lasioglossum marginatum | reverse complement strand
CTCGATATAAATTGTAAGAATTAATTCTATGTTTACTTTGACACAATTATGATGCCCTCGTCATAATCGACGTTGTATGATGTCACGGATGTTAACGTAATCTGTTGAGATCTGATTCTGATTCAGATTCTTTGATATTTTTCATCTGCAAATTCTAGGAAGTAAACAATGATGCGTGGAAGTCTATCGCCCCTCTAATAGTCTGACCTTTTGCGGTCAATAGACTATGGATCTTTATAGAACATCATCGAATGTAATAATATTTTCAAACACTTTTAGTGCCTTTACAATTTTGTATTTTATCTATTCTATTTTATTATAAATGCATCATAGTCAGTGCACAGAGGTCGTCTCTGAATGGTTAATTATGCCTTTCCGTAATAGGTATAAAATAGGTTTTTTTAAAATTGAGCGGGTGCTCCGCTCTTTAAGTCATGAGTTACAAGTCTTCTTAATGTTTCATCTGAATAAGGACTGTGAAAGAAAAGCCACGCTTTTGCATTAGGAGCTATTAGCAACTTCGTTTTCGTAGTAATTGAAGCAATTTATTATTTCTTATAACAGTACATCCATATACTTTAAAAAGCCGGTTTAATTTTACTATATAAAATTAAATGGAAATAAAAGAGAGGGGTTGGTCCCACCTGTATTGATTCCTCATCTTCATATTTTCTCCTAGCGATGCCGAACGTCCTAATCCATGTTTTGCTGTTTCCAGATTTGGGACGAGATTCCATATGTCATTCGTGCTACATGCTTTGACATCTCATTTTTTTTGTATCTTTCCTATTGCCAATTTCCAATTTTCATCCACTGTCCTTTAGTAATATTATATTACTGAGCATATTTCATCGGCATTCTAAGATGGACAAAATTCGATCATAATAACTACATATGTATTAGAAGCCAGTCGCCTGTCATCTTATGTGACGTCTCTCATTTCGTGGGAGAGACGTCACGCGTAGAACCAATACACCAGAAATACATAAACAAAAAAATGTTGTGTTTACTAATTAACAAGGAACCATATTACATAATGAAATAGGTACTTGCATTATTCCGTTTCTTTTACGCTTGCAAATAATTTGAAAAACTTTAGACGTAATTTTTCGCAGAGTATTCGCTTCGACGCGTTACAAAAACAGCGCGTGCATTTTGTTTTCATAGGCACTTAAGTAACATAACTCCCAGCCCAAAAGATATAATAAATGTGGCGTTTCCATACAGTTTACTCTACAGTTTTTTTTTTATACGGGGGGGCTATTGTATTCAAGAAAAACGTCATGGTCCTCTATAAATTGGGACTGACATGGCGGATGAGGCGACGACAACCCCGCGTCGATCGTAAATTGATTGATCCAGGGAGGACCTCGCGGTTCGGTAGTTATCCTTAACCGTGAGTTTTATTACTTCCGTGAAGCTGTCAATGATTATCTCCCTTTGCGTCTTTGCTACACCTTTTTTCTAGTGCTCGAGGGCGGGAGCGGGGCGGGGAGGGGAGGGGGGGGGGAGAGGTGAAGGAGTGGGAAGAGTCCGGGTTGAGCTTGATTTCGCGGTCCCGTGCGACGTCCCTGAGATGGCAGTGGTATTAACAGATTGACAGACGTACTCGCCGCGAACTGACCCCCTCGTAGTGATTTAGTTATCCCGCTATCGACGCCACGCCGAGTCGTGATAGCACTTCCTACCAAGGGAAGGAACGAAGAAACAAAGGACAGAACAGAACAGAAAAGTGCCGCCGGAAGTGTTGAATCAGAAGGTATCGTGCGGTTTCCGCTGAATGAACCTCTGCTGGTTCGGGATCGTCTCGGGGCGAGATATTATGATTAGGTAACTATGTATACGTGCTTACCATTTAACGGGTCCACCGGCAGGAAGTAAAGCGAAATTTACTTTCTTTCGATTCGATCTCTCCGCTTGAATACGTATAGATCCCGTTCATTTAATAAGCTACTTCTCGATGGTTGCTAAACGATAGCTTTGTTCGAATCATTCTTGCTCTCGAGGATTTGTCAAGTTTTCGTTCTCGGGCAATTTTTCTTTTTGCCTTACCTTGAAGTACGTTTTCCACGAGACGGTTGCCCAGGGGGTAAAAGCTTCAGCAGACTGCGCATTCTAACTGAAATCTTTCTAATAACACGTTAAATGGGATGCTCAATAATTACGACCTTGATCTGCTAATGTGTGCGTGGGAATTCCAGATTATGAGAAATACTGGTTTATTAGGAAATGTACGACATTAAGCGGATCTTTATTTGCTAAATCATAAGCTTGAACCGGCTCTGTTAGACTGCCTTGAAGCTCTAATAAACCTATTACCACCGTTTGGTTTGAGAAAGAACTTTGCGCTCGAAACGATTCGATGTATCAATTTTCGTGAACTCGTTCAAAAATTAGGGTATATTGTAGCAGAGACGAATTTTCATAAATAGTATGCTAATCATTTTAATTAGTTTATGCCCGTCTGCTATTGTGACAATTTCCTCAGTTAATTTATTTCTCTTTCTCGGCATATAGTTGCAAAAATATTTCTTTTTTATATAGTAAATTTTTGAAACGACGAAGGAACTTTAGCAATCCGAAAAATCCGATTTTTTGTAACATTTTTTTGGCTTAATTTTCGATCTTTGGGATGCAAACCTTATGTGCAGACAGATAAAGATGTCTCCATTCGTAAAACTATAACAGATATTTTAAAAAATGTATCGAATCAAAATCGAGTGATATTTTACGCTCTATGAAACAATGCTACGAAATTGATAAAAATTGTTGTATAAATAAATAAAACTTGTGTTTGACATAACGATGTACTGGTTCGGCAAGATTTTCATGACGATTTCCAATGATTTCGACATTAGTTGATACCGTGTATAAATTTTCTGGATAACAAACGGACACTTTACAGTACTTTCATTTTCGTTTTATTATACCGCGATAGCTATTGCCCTTCATGCAGCGATGGTTACTCGACTGGAATATTAATAGTCGTGTAAATCGAATTGCTAATATATAGTGACCCACTCTGTACACGTACTAAATAAATTACGATGAGTGTCATTAGCAGACAGCGGATCTTTATGCAAAATAAGATGTTTATGCATAATTTTCAGGGAAATGTAGCTAAATAAAAATTGATTTCTTATGTAGATAATTTTAATTGTTTAAAAATAATGTCTCCATATTTCTATATTTTTCTAATCTTTTTTATTGCTTTAAGTTTCACCGACTCATTTTTATCATAAACACATAAAAATCTTCTGTCTAGTCATTAATCTCAGATCATTAATCAAAGACTTCAGAACAAGAATAAATAGAAGATATATCTATTTCCTATAAGACTTTTTAATGAACGTTTTATGCGTGTTAAAAATGTATGGCAGGTTGCAAAAGCAGAAGCTTCAAGCTTTTGGATCCACTGTATATTTTCGTATTATGCCTTTCTTCCGCAAAATTCTGACCGTGGTTACTGTTGCTTGTCAGTATTACTAACACGATGTTCATAATTCATAACAAAAGATTACAGTGAAATTTACAATCGAAACTTTTAATTTTTAAAAGAGCTATTTGAATGATACTGACTTATATCCTCTGCACTTAGCGATTACACGATGGGCAGCTAGGTGCATTATCGAGAATTTGCATTCGTAATGTTGATTGCTATCGCGACTTTAAAATCCACCGATTCACGAGTACGCACAGCGTACAGTCATTCAAATGAACTGTCATATCTTCATAATTGAAGCACAATTCAAATTATTGCAGATTTGTTTATTTACGCAAATAATCAGACCTTTCTGACACGGAAAAATGATTTTCAGATTTATACAAACAAGTAAAATTTTTATTCAGACAGATATTAATTATGAAACACGAGTCATTCGATTTTCTTAATTTTGTGAAAAGGAAATAATGTATTATCAAAATCGTGTGATTTATCGTTAGAAACTTTCATAGAGCCTTTTTAACAATAATGTCTACTGTGTATCGCATTATTATTTAAAAAAGGTCCCAGTTATGCTGAAACGTGTTGCGAAATTACGTCAAATTAGAAGTACACTAAACAGTGTCGAGCGAACAAGTTCAAAAGAAGAAGAGGGGATAGTAATTTTCTTATTATGGAATAAAAGGCGTCGTCTTATATGGGAATAAAATATTGGGCTGGCAAGAAAGTAATTTCGGTATTTTAAGATGAAAAAAAACAGAGTTTATTTATTCAAGCGATGAACTTTAATCAATAAAATATTTTCTTATTTATTCCTTTTGGCAAAAGATCATTGAACAAAAGGGAGAATATCTTATTCATTAAAATTCATTGCTTGCATAAAAAAAGTGGGCCCTATTTCACCGAAATTACTTTCTTGTTAATACAATAGTACATATTGACGGTCGCTCGGGCTTACCCCCACCGCTACCGCGACGGGTCACGAATGACTCCAGTACAGAGTCGCCAGATGAGGGGAGGGAGATTAGTTACATGACATTGTGACTAGGGATTGCAATCCCGCAAAGTGGTATCCCGCAAATCCCGCAGGATCTCGCGTCACTTTTTAGCCCCGCATTTCTTAAACAGGTGATGCAAAATTGCGCAACAGACGACATGCAAAATGAACTATTTCGATGTTGCATTCATACTAACCATTCGACCTACAAGTGTAGGGGCTGAATGAGCTTTTCCGCTGGAGGATATCTTTGTAATGACTTGCGGAGTAACGTAGGAGATACAACAATTAATAGTCTTTGCTTTTTACGATCATATTTTCACTGTTCCACAAATTAAAATTTTGCTTTATACAATGTTGTAATGCAGGCTTTCCTCCAATCTTCTGGGAACCGTTTCCCTTCCCATACTTTTCTAATTAGTTCCACTAGTTTAAAATTTTGCTTTATAATTTCAACAATTTTCTGATTTTAATTTAATTAAAACTATATGTGCAGACAGTTCGTTTATTATTTATATTATTAAAATTTAATATTATTAAAATCAGAAAATTGTTGAAATTATAAAGCAAAATTTTAAACTAGTGGAACTAATTAGAAAAATATAGAAAAACAAATATATAATTTGTTCTAAACAATTTTTACCCCTTTACTTAACTTCCTTAACTTCATTAATAATTAAAAAAACGAAACCTCAACCAACATTTTAATAAAGGAAGAAATTCTTCCGATTAATCTCAGCAATTATTATATCGTATTTTTTATTATCTTATAATATATTATAATATATCGTATTGTAGCTTCGTTATTGATATAACAATTTTTTATTTAAATACCTTCTTTTAATAGTTATTGGATATAACGAATTATTATATATAATTATTATATTATATGTATATTTTATATTATTACACACATTATTAGTTCCACAGAATTGAAATAAATCCCATATTTCAATCCCGCGGGATTGCAAACCCTAATTGACACATGAACGACAGGGACGAAACGCGTCACGTGACCGGAGGGTTAATGCCACAAAACAGAGTTCATGTTAAAATAAAGAAGCCACACAAATCTCGAACATTATATAATCAGTTCCAATAGAAAAATGGGTCTGTATAAAATAGGAACTTTGCAGCGCAAATAACATTGTTTATCACAAATTATGTATTTACAAACTTCCTTGACAAACATTATAATTAGTATTTCATTCTAATCTGAGAGAAAACATGAAACTCACACACAATTTGATCGATCTTACAATACAACATCTAATCTCAAACAAATTCAGAAAAGTGAGTTTGCGACTTATAATTGGGTATTTAACCTTGGATATTTTTCTACTAAGAAGTAATTAATTTGTTCGTTATAGCATTGATAATAATTAGTCAGGAACGTTCTTTATATCGTAATAACTTGAAGCTTTTGAAATGTGTGGTTTTGATTGACGAAAAAAAATATTGTGTTGCGCAAATTTCGAACAGGTCAGGAAATCATATCGTCGCGAAATCAAAACGACGTTTGTTTATACTATTCCATAGTATGAAATTATTAGCCCTTTGCACTCGGAACTATTTTAACTAGAAAATTAAACATTTCTTCCGATCTAGAATATTTCCATTCCCTATGATTTTTGAAATTTTATGGATATGAAATTGGTATAATAATTCATGCAATACCTAAATGTTTAGTAATTGGTTAGATACCGATATATTTAATAATGGAAACAATATTTTGAATAATGGTACAGCAATTTTTAATGGTGCCTCAGAGGAGACAACCGAGTGCAAAGGATTAGATACGAATGTTGGATTCGCTTCTCAACTGTCGTAAATATTCAACAGGGTGCAGCAGATAAGCGATTTCGTCGTCAAATCAGCTTATAGGGTATGCTAATAAGCCTATAGTATGATTTCGACCGGAAATACTAGATGATACCGACCGTTCGTGACACGTACGAACACTCACGGTGGATGTAATCGTGTTTAAAGTAGTACTTTTTGATACTTGTTCGCTCCGGTGTTGCACACTGCGCACGAGTAACGTTTATCTATTGAGCTGAAACTTTATTACTAGATTACGGCTGACCATGTGAATTCCTATTTTAACATCTGTTGCATATGTACTAACCAGAATCGGCTGAATAATTCCCTCGTCGCGCGTCGCGTCGAATCAAACGTCGGTTACTCTAAAAATAGGATGACGATTTTTTTGTAGAATACTTTTCCTCGTTGTTTCTGTCATTGTTCAAAACACCGTCGCGTTAGTATACATTACTGTGCAAAAGAAAGAAGCACCCAGTATAATTATAAGATACAATGACAAACAATATCTGTATGTAGAAATTATATTGTACAATGATTGATTTATTGCATTTCAAGTATTAGATAATCCGCAAAAACACATATATATTCTCAGAACTATTCAATTAAACAGCGGAATCCTTTTTCAAAACTTACTGTGTTCTTATTTGATTTTTTACGCTTTTCTATTAAATATGGCCGGGTGCTTCTTTCTTTTGCACAGCAGTGTACAAGACCAAGCAAATATACCAACCAGGGCTAGCGATTTCAATTGAACCTTTGAGAAATCCGGATACTCGGGTACCATGAGGCACCTCAAATGATATCTGAGATATCAGATCGTTAAGTATGAAACTTGACAAAGAAAACGCAAATCTTTTTCACATTTCTAGCAAATAAAAATGATATATTCTTCATCGAAGTGTGCACCCATATTATCTACACACTTTTGCCATTTCAACGGTAATTGGTCAATGCCGTTACTATAGAAGTCTGGAGTACGGGAGTCAATGAAGTCCCGGAAGCCACTTTCGACAGTTTGTTGAGAATTCAAGAATTTCCCCACCAAGAAGTTGTCCAAATTTCGGAAGAAGTGGTGCTCAATGTGTGCCAAGTCTGCTGAATATGATGGATGACAGAGAGCTTCCAACTCCAACTCCTGTAGCTTTGCCACGGTCAGTCGTGCGGTATCAGCGGTATGGGGTCCAGCGTTGTCTTGCAAGAGGATTAGCATCGACCGATTGACCAATCTTGGTTGTTTAATGGCAAGTTGCGTTAGTGTACAAGACCAAGCAAATACCAACCAGGGCTAGTGATTTCAATTGGACCTTTGAGATGCCCGGGTACCCATGAGGTATCTCACACGATATCTGAAATATCACGTCGACAAGTATAAAACTTGACAAAGGAAACGCAAACCTTTTTCACATTTCTAGCAAATAAAAATGATATATTTTTCATCGAAGTATGCACCCATATTATCTACACACTTTTGCCATTTCAACGATAATTGGTCTATGCCGTTACTGTAGAAGTCTGGAGTACGGGAGTCAATGAAGTCCCGGAAGGCACTTTCGACAGTTTGTTGAGAATTCAAGAATTTCCCCACCAAGAAGTTGTCCAAATTTCGGAAGAAGTGATGCTCGGTGTGTGCCAAGTCTGCTGAATATGGTGGGTGACAGAGAGCTTTCAACTCCAACTCCTGTAGCTTTGCCACGGTCAGTCGTGCAGTATGGGGTCCAGCGTTGTCTTGCAAGAAGATTGGCAAAGACCGATTGGCCAATCTTGGTTGTTTAATGGCAAGTTGCCGCATCATATCGTCCAATTGCTTGCAGTAGACTTCAGTCGTGATCGATGTACCAGGTTTCATGAAACTGTGATGGATGATACCTGGACCATCAAACAATTACCATCAGCTTCTTCTGAAATTCCCATGTTTGAATTTTTTGAACCAATTGCTTCCTGTGACTTTGATTGCAGATCCTTCACCAAATGCGGCATTGATATTACGGGCCGTCTCCGACACTATAGTTCCACGGCGGAACTCATATTCAGAAATTACACGAATTTTTGACTGTTCCATAGTTATATTCGAATGAATCACCCGATGAAACGAATAAAGATATTTGAACAATCAATATAAATAATAAATAATAATTCTATAATAATACACGTGAAAGTTTGCTTTTTTACATTTGTTAAGTTTCATACTTAACGACCTGATTATAATTGTCCATACATATAAACAGGATATTCGACGTTTCGTTCCACAATTTTTCCATTCAATGTCCGCGGAGAGAAAACGTGAAGAAGAATGGAATATTTGCCACAATTATCGTTTCGAAATCTCATCGAAATATGCGAAGAATAAATTCAAATGTTGCCATCACGTATGTATAGTTACATTGAAGCAAACATAGTGCGTAGATCTAGCGCACCGAGTTCGTGATTTACAATATGACGGCCGACGCTTGTGTGTCTCTAGATTCATTGACGGACAGATTTATTGTTGGCATACGACTGATCTATTTAAAATTTTCTTGTGAAACCGGATCCGAGTGTGTGAAATCGGTAAAGGATTGTTTCGAATCGACTAGCGTTGCATAATGGAGTAATGAAATATTAGTTCCTTTAACAGAAATCAAGAATCTAATTTATTTCTTAAATAACTGAATATCTGATGATAAAATGAATTGCAATTGGTGATTATTAGACTGCGGATTTTATGCATTTATGATGAAAAATGAGTAGTTGCAATTTAAAACACTAGACAGATGTATACAATTTAAAAACATTGATGTATTAGTTGCGGCTCATGAACATTATTAAAAAACGAAACAAATTTTAGTGATTATAGATCATGCATACTACACACTGCTAAATAATATTTCTGATATACTAATTTACGAGAACATAAATTAAACGTATAATTGTTAATTAAATTGTTAGACAGATGATTTTATTTGGTCTAGAAGAGAATTAAAAGTTGTCGGTTTTAAGAAACACATATTTCAATTTGTGAAATAAGAAAACAGAGTTTAAAATTTACAAAAAATTAGAAACGTTAACATTTTGAATTGAAATCATCTCAGGCTACAAAATCAAACAATCAATGAAATCATGTTTTCTGAAAGCAAATATATGTACTAAATAAAAATGTATTTTTCTAGATCCACAAATATTAAATAAATTGGCGAATTTTTCGTACATATACAGTAAGGAGCATAACTGAACCAATAACCATAAGTTTTGTATAAATCATTATTTATTGCTAGGAATATAGAAGAATAACAAAAGATCAACATTATAATTATTTATATCATAGATAGAAGTAACTTAAGAAATTTTTTTCAATAATTAATGTCTCCTCGTTTAGCAATGACAAAAAAATAGATTGACTCGGTTTTGCACCGGTCCGTACAAGTAATGTTTACGTGGAATGTTTTAGTAGTATGTTTACATCTAGCACTTTGGTATATTTACAAAATATTAGCCTACATCTTAACACTCTGTTCTTCGCAATCAGTCGAACGGAAAAGCACGCAAGTGAAGTAAGAATAAATATGAAGTCAATTGCTCCAAATTGTTTAAAAAAAGTTATTTCTCTTTTGAATGGCGGCTTGTCATAAGACGGCGAAAACTTGCAGTGTTAGTCAATCGATAGTGCAGAGAATAAGAAAAAAATACTGTAAAAGTATATTATTAAATGTTGGAGGAAGACCAAAAAAATTATCACCGCAGGATGAACGAAGAATTACACGGTTTGTCATATCTGTGTGTGGTGAAGCTTCAAGTGCCATTATGGCTGCAAAATTATTAAAAGAAGGTGCGAATATACAAATAAGCCAGTGGACAGCACGAAGAACCCTCAAAGGAGCTGAGTTTAGAAGCATTAAGAAAGAATAGAAGCCAATGTTATCGAAAAAAATATTACACGTCGTTTGGAATTTGCTACAAAATATCAAAACTGGACAACTGACTGGGAACGGGTTATTTGGTCAGACGAGACCAAAATTAACAGAATTTGTTCAGATGGCATGTCTTGGTGCTGGATTCGTAAAAAGGAAAGGCTTAAACCACGACATGCGAAACAAACGTTAAAGCATGGAGGCGGATCCCTAATGTTCTGGGGGTGCCTAACAGCATTTTGTGTTGGATCACTGCACCGAATTAATAGCATCATGAATCAGTACATGTACAAGGATATTTTACAAGATCATCTCATAGATGCTGTTGAAAATATGCCTTTTGAAGAAAAAAATGTAATTTTCATGTACGACCGAGATCCTAAGCACACTGCTAAAAGTGTAAAAATTGGCTCAGTACTAAAAAATTTTCTCTTCTGGATTGGCCTGCACAGCCCCGACCTTAACCCCATAGAGAATCTATGGGGTTTACTAAAAAGACGAGACTTCGGGATTCATATGACTCCCAACCAACTCCAATCACAGATTTGTATGATAGAATTCAAGAACAGTGGGAACAAATATCTTCGGGTTATTGCAAAAAATTAGTAGAAAGTATGCCAAAGCGAATTAGTGCAGTTTTATAAGCACAAGGGTTGTGGACGAAATATTGAGTCAATCTATTTTTTTTGTCATTGCTAAACGAGGAGACATTAATTATTGAAAAAATTTCTTAAGTTACTTCTAGCTATGATAAAAATAATTATAATGCTGATTTTTAGTTATTCTTCTATATTTCTAAATAATGATTTATACAAAACTTGTGGTTATTGGTTCAGTTATGCTCCTTACTGTAAGTAAATATTCTTTTTACAGTCTTAATTATGATTTCACTCTTTCTAGAAAAATTCGAGAACCAGTTCTTCCAAAGGTTGGTTTTAGTATAAATCTTAATTGCAAAGTTCACCCTCTTTTTAACCATCTTTTACCCTGTAAATTATGTTTCTCTTCGCCGAAAAATTCACCAATTTAGCTTATTGATGTATCCTAGTTTTTTCATTTTCAAAAAATCGATTTTTTAAACATTTTCTTCAAGTACAAGTTTTGTAGAATATACGTGCAAAATGATTTGAATGAATTCATAATATTACCGTAGTTATGGGCTTTTGAAGAATGTGACCCGCGTTGTAAGAATGCTGCTATTGTTTTAAATAATTAAGATTTTTTATTTATTTTCAAACCATAAACCTTCCTCATTTTCTGGTTTTCAACAGTCAACAGTCACACAACACATGTTTCTCTACATAAAAATATATAACTCGTGCAATTTTGCACATTTTTACTTTTTAAAAAGTAATGTATATACCTGGTAGGTATATATTATTATTACTATTACAAATACCTGTAAATACGTGTGCAAAATCCTAATGCAAAAAGGTGGATTATTCGCGAGAAGATAGTTTTGAAAAATTCGTGAGAAACGGCCTCGAAACAAGAATGCCCCCCTTTAACGCTAAACCTACCGAGCCTTAAAAGTAACTGGTACATGTTCCCTTATAAAAATGACAAGATTGATTTTATTTAGACTTTGTGCAACTCCTATTATAATACGTGCTCTACCTCAATTCGTATAAAATCATTTTTATTATTTCAATAATTGTAAAATAATAAATCTGGAACCGGTCATTTCGACCGGTAGGCGGTAGGTTTGGTGTTACATAAAAGTTCTCTATTAAGGTGTTGACATTTATATGAATCAGGAAGCTTTGTGACGCAACAACCCTCCGGACTTATTCGGTTTCGCCGAAACGATACGTATCCGAGTTTCATTCAGCTTCCACCCACGCACGGTGCAACCGTGCACTATATGACGCGTGATCCGTGCGATTTTTATGCTGTTCGCCGGTTGATTGTCCCCCCGAGCATGTTGGTGACGTCAGTAACGCTCGATGACTCACTATGTATAAGTCGCGTACACTACAGCGAACGCACATAATCGTACACACGCACGATTCGTATTACTTTCACGCGTATGTATTTGAACAGACGCACAATCGCCTCCTAGAAGTTAGCCCCCCCACTTGTCGAATTAACTAATTTTAACAGTTGCGCTGAGTTATGCTAAGTTTGTGCTACATTGTGCTCGAATATTATAACCATAATATAAAAAATAAGACTAAAAATTGAAAAAAACGATTTTTTTAGTAGCCCCCCACTTTTCATTTTTTTCAATTTTCTCAATTGTGCTAAGTTGTGCTAGAATGTGCTAAGATTGTGCTAAAGTATTACTCTAAAAAAATAATAAAGAAAGAAGTTATGGTAAATAATCGTTTTGGACTTCAAATAAACGTTTAAGATAGTAACAATTATCCAAACAGCATATAATCATATATCTAAGTTGTGCTCGCCCAGCACAAGTCAGCACAAGTTCCAATTTCTCCAGCACAACGATATAAAGGGCACTTTACTCTTGTGCGCGGTCCTTCGCGCTTCAATAGTATACCATTTTTGGAGTTTCTGGTTATCCGACAAACATAATATTGCATAACCGAGTTACTTACAAAACGTATTTTATAAATTTTCAATATAGGCCCACATAAAAAAATTGTAAAATGCAACCTTTAGTATTTTTTCTACAATTCTGATCTATTGCAATTTTTGAAAAAATTTCTTTTCACATCCTGTAGTGAACTAATTGCTCTAACTTTCCAAAAAAGTTAAAAACGTATGGTACAATATTAAAAAAGTTATCGTCTTTTTCAGAGCGTCCGAATATTAATTCCTGTAAGTGTGTTCGCTCGACCAGTTTTTATTCAATTTTTCTTATTATCTTTTTATTCACAGTAATTGATGTTGAATATTATCTGTATTATTAATTATTACTTTTATTTGAGTGTATAAAAGAAATACTGTGTCGCAAAAGTTACATTGGAATGTCTTATTTTAAATATATTTTGTAGATAGATATTTATTTTTGGTTCCCCTAAGGGTTACAAATCCTTCAACATAATCTACCTCGATTCCATCACACTCACATTCATATACTTCGTCCTCACACACTCTTCTAGCTTATGAACTAACTTAATCCTATACTTAACCTAACTTTCGAGAGAGAGAGAGAAATATATTTACAACAGCTATTTACAAAAATTTTTTAACATATGCACTTTTTACCCCCCTTCCCTATCCGCGGACCTCCTTTTCCGGTCGCTTATCTTCCATTCCAAACCTTTCCATTCTTTCCTCTCTCCAATCATCCACCTTCCTCATCCATTCTTCCCCTCCTCCTTCATCTTCCAACACTTCCCACATCCTCTCATGCCCTTTTTCCTCATCCATTCTCATACACATTCCCATACATGCTCCCATGTCTCAATTCCCCACCTACACATTCTGCACACTCTCTGTTCTTCATTCATCCAGTACCACCCTCCCCTCGTCTCATTCTCCAATCTGTACCTAGCCACCCTCTGCCACCTACTTTACCTCTATCCTTTCTTCAAATACCCTGGCAACCCCTCCCCTTTCACCATCCCATACTTACCACCAATCTTACACCATCTATCCTTTATTTGCATCTCCTTCTCCCTTTTGACTATTTCCTCACTCACTCTTTCCCTCTTCCCTTCAAACATTTCATTAATTTCTTCTGCTGATCCCCTTTCCTCAAAAAAGTTCCATCTCCCATCCATTCCTTTCCCCTCCCATTCTATTTCTCCTCCTTACCTCTTCCCAACAAACCCTCGCCAGCTCCCCCCTTTGCCTTCACCTAATTTTTTCTCATACCCCCACGCCCTCAGCCCTGCCTTCCCCCTCAGTAGCTCCCTTTGTAATTCCTCCCTCACCATGTACCCCGGTGTTATCCTTCTCAGTCCCAAAACCTTTAAATATATTTTGTATATTTTCGATAAACTGAAGGTGATCAAATACTTATGGACGGTAGTGTGCATAGTACTGTAAAAGCAGTACACCTTCCATTCAAAGCTTAATA
Organism: Lasioglossum marginatum; assembly: GCA_028455795.1. NCBI lineage: Eukaryota > Metazoa > Arthropoda > Insecta > Hymenoptera > Halictidae > Lasioglossum > Lasioglossum marginatum. Next base: position 285,771 of record CM052251.1, on the reverse strand, counting down.
AAACAACTCCAAAAAATCGTACATGAATTTATTTTACGTCGTTGTAGACAGGAGGCGTCAATCTTTAAACTTATATCAACGATTCATTCCTGAAAATTTTTTTAAGATATCCTTAGAGACGCTCCGGTTGGTAGCATTTTCGAGGGAAAATATCTGTTCCTAGGTGAAACTATCTTAGGTAAAAATGAATGTTATAGTTTATGAAAGTGAATATTTTAAGCTTTAAAATGAGACCAGGTTTATTGCATTTTTTTAACGAAATTATCACGGTTTAAATTATTGACGATTTTTCGCGAATCGGAAATTTAATGTTCAAACACTTTTTGTTTGATAAGTGTTCGGAAAGAAATATTGTGAAATCGAAACTGAATAATATTTCAATGATTTTTTTTGCATATTTCCATTTAACAGTCTAGTGTTTAACTCGCGTATGATTATTTGATGTGAGCAAAACGGTACCTTATCAATATACTAGCTCTTATTCAAATGTTAGAGACTCCAAATCCCAAGGAGGAAGTACAAGATAGAATCACTCGTAGCCTTGAAACCAGAAGAATACATAGGACGAAATTAAACTTCGTCAAGAAATATAATCACTAGACTGTGGATTTTAAGCATTTATGACAAAAATGATTACAAAGTCGGATACAAAACAGTACAAGCATTTAAAAAATATTGTAATATTGTATCGTTACGAACTCAATCAAATTGTTAAGAAAAGAAATAAATGTGTATTGTGTATACAGTTCTTGTAAATTAATACAGACAATTATGCATGAACATCTGCAGTCTGGTAATCATTCTGGCCAAAAAACATAATTATTAGTTATTTGTATCTTGCAGTAATTAAATGCCACTATTTTCTTTAATTAGAAATGAATGAAAATAATCTATGATTGCTACATATGCAAGTATGGAGCATCGATTGGTTCAGCATTTGATAACTGCGGATTTTTCTGTAAAATAAAAATGACCTGTATCAATTGCAAGATACAGGAGTTACATAGTGCACTTATTTGTACACTTATTTGTTTTCTCAATAATTTCAATCGGTTGAAAATAATACAACACTAGTTTAAAATTTGTCCAATGTTGCTGTTTTACTGTTGAATCCCTAGTCTATTACATTAGGCTCGGGGAAGTCAGTTTCAAAATTTTTTTCCAGGTACATATTATCGTTATCGAGAATTCTTGTGAACAAATTAAATATAGTGTGTATTCAGGCGCGCCGAGATACGCGCGGCACGATGAGAAACGCGACTGCATTGTCTTGCAGTGCTCGGCATTAATATACGCAATGATATACGACTATCATGTAATCGATTGTCTCGTCGCGAGATGATTGCCTCTATTTGCCTTTGTTTTGCTCGACGCGATGCCTTTCCCGGCATGTTCTTCTTAGCAAATGATCTATAGTAAGTTGCTTTTACTTTTTCTCGATAATGGCGTTATTAATCGATGATATCAGTGTCAACTAGAGACGTCTGTTTCGGATTTTCTAGGATTGACCTCGCATAGGCGAGCATCGACAGTCTACAGTGGTCGAAATAATGATAGGTTCACTTCAATTTGTTGACATAATGTTGTGTTAAGGCAGTATTTTTGATTTTACTTATTATTATTTATTCATTCTAATATATTTAACAAAATACACAGCTCAATTGAATAACACAATGTTAATTAATATCAATTACAAATTTTCTATTACAACACTTGAAATTTAGTTGCGAAATAAACATAGGTTCATTATGTATTTTTACACAAAAAATTAAAAAAAAAAGAAAATAAAAATAATTCAGTACTTAGTTGAACCTCCTTTCTGTTTTATAATTTCAAATATTCTGCGTGGAATTGATTGAATTAATTTTTGTAATGTTTCTAATTTAATTTCAGACCACGCCTCTCTAATCCCATTTTTCAATTCTGAAACAGTGCTATATTATTTTCCATTGTCATATACCTTTCGTGCTAATATTCCCCAAAGATTTTCAATCGGATTTAAGTCCGGACTCCTTGATGGTCAGGGTAAAACTTCAACTTTTACCCTTTCAAAGTAGTTTTTAATTGTTTTTGCACGATGTATTGCTGCATTATCGTGTTGGAATATTAAATTAGGTCCACCAATCTAAGTCCAATACGTATTCGAATAGTTCCTGATATTTTTCAACATTGACTTTTGGAGGGAACCACATTATCGGAGTCTTACCGTTCCAGCCAAATGCAGCCCAAACCATTATACATCCTCCTCCATGGACTCTTGTCACTTTTACATTTTTTTATCATGCAGATCGTGCCAGTAATATTAAAACTCGTCTGGGCTGTCCAAATTAAATCTTTTTTCATCAGAAAAAATCATCATCTTCCACCTTTCGGTCCATGACATATGATATTCTGCAAACTTTAATTTCTCTTCCTTGTGGAATTTAGTTAGCGGAGGTTTTTTCGCTTTTTTAGAATATTTAAGTGTCCGACTCGATCTCAGAATTTGCTGTACACGTCGAACACCAACTGGCAAGTCTAATTCCATTTTTATTTTAGAGGCACTAAGCATATTTCGCCGTGCTTCTTGAAAAATTTTACCTTTTTCCCTATATGTTAATTTTTTTGGATAGCCTGTAGATTTTTTACTGCCGTATTTTTCTTTTAATTTTAAAGAATTGTTTATGACATTTAATGACCTTTTCAATGTTCTTGCAATTTCTCTGTTAGAGAGACTCATATTGTGGAAAGCAATAATTTGGCCCTTTTCGTTATCATTTTTAACGATTTCCCCATGTTATCGTGCTTTAATAATATTAAACAAATATAAAATATTTTTTACAATTTTTGAACTTTATAAATCTGTGTACTTGCCATATAAAAACGTTCAAACGATTGCGATATCAATAATAATTTTTAAATATTTCTCCGTGAACCTAAGATTATTTCGTATCTTGTACTCGATAATTTTCAAAGTATTTTTGAAACAGGTATGTCTTTGCACTAATATTGTTGAAAATCGACTGATTGCTTACACAATATGTAGAATACATTCTCGCGAAATAAAAACAAATGCCACAGTACACTTCCGAAAACGAAAATAAAATTAGAAGCAGCAAACCAGCCGACGCGGCAAGTGAACCTATCATTATTTCGACCACTGTAGTTTCTATGCTGGATTTTCAGACATCGTTCATTCATAAGAAAAATGACACAAGTAAAAAAAAAGGAAATTTTACAGGTGAGCCATTTGAAAATTACACCAACTTAGAAATGTAAAATAATTTGTTGTTATATACATAGATACTGGGTTAATTGTCACGTACATTAGTAGATTGCAGATCTTTATGCATTTATGGCGTATAACAATTTTCAAAAAATGCTGATGTATTAAATTCAACGGAATCTAGTAAGATTTGTATTTATTTTGGATCTACAAATGCTGCCAATGAAAATAGAATTTTATTTGGTACCACTTTCTTAAAATTTTTCTACAAGAATTGAAAATTGCATAAACATCCGCAGTCTATACATTAGTTATAAAGTACACCACAATGTATATATTTATTATTATACTTTTTTCAGAAATATACAATTTTGAGTTGTGACACTTTTCTTATGAATGAACGACATGTGGAGGCCTCAGAAGCCAATCAAGTTTGTCCTCAAGACATTTAATGTATCTTTGAAAACAACAAAGATATTTTTTGAGGTACAAACGTTAAGTGAATCACCCTGTATACAATTTCGCATAAGTCAAGGAAGTAATCTGAAAAAAACAAAGAAATAGGAGAGAAGAGAAAGACGGTTATCGAATATCTAATTTATGTTTGTCAAATAGTTACAGAATGATTAGTACAGTACGGCCGATAATTGATACACGTCGTCCTGCGACATGCGAGCACAGAAATAGTGAGTGGCCCGAACTTCGGGTACTTTCCGATATTTGGTTTACGAAACAAGTTTCATGTTTCTAAATACTCTATCTAGAAATTGTCGAATTTTAGAGACACTGTCATAACAAATAGAGAAGTGTAGTTTCTATTCATAAGAAAGTTCTCGCGAGTATATACAGCGAAATTCGACGGTTAGATATTTTCTATTTTCATATTGACTTTTGGTCATTGTATGCTCCAACAATTATACATAATGTGTTCATTCGAAAATTTTGAAGTAGAACCAGATGCAAAATTAACTGACGAAATTTCCATTGACACAAATTAATTTCCTCAGAAATTATATGTGATTTTGTACTTGCCAATTTTACGTATTAACCTGTAGCGAGTTCTATTATAGTTTCTTCAACTGCTTCATTGTTTTAAATGAACTATCCAACCATTCCATTATTCTACAAGATATTTATAAAAAATTCATTGCTCTTTTAAAATAAAATTTCAGTTTATAAAAGTGGTGGTAGTTGTCGCGCTAATTACTATTTACGCTTTCTTTTGTCCACCGCTGTGCAAGGGCGAAAGAAATCTGAGTTTAGTTTTAGAAGTATTGTAGAGACATTAATAGAGAAACTCTCTTTTAACTGTTTGCGCGGGTATTTACAGCCTATTTATCGTGGTAAGTGTAATTGTAAAAGCACAATAAACAGACTTACGGAGTAAATACCGAATTTATAGCCACTCTTTTTGCGGAATTTCCCTGTTAGTCACGAAATTGCACAACACAGCGAAAATCTGGTTCCACTTTGGCGCTTGTTAAGACTCCTTAAGATTTACCGCAAACAATCTTTCCATTATCAAGTCCTCACGATTCTCTTATAACTCTGTAAATCTACACGGCTGCTGGTTCTCCCACTGCGAAATCAGTATTTTCGTTTGCTTTCCGGGCAGCCTCGTCCTCTTCGACCAATGATTCATCGATTCGCCGCCATGGAAGATCGACGTTACGACATCTGTTTCCGCGGACGTACAGTGAACCACGAAAGTATTTGAACGCACTTTAAAACAGTAGAACTTTTTCATAATTGTACGAAACGACCTGATGTTTTGTAAGCAATTAGAATTATTTGTTTACTAAATGATCTGCAAAAAAGATTTTCCAAAAATTACAATTTACAAGGTTGCATGCAAAAATAAAAAAAGCATTTCTTAAAACTTTTTTATTTGGGCCCCGTGATGAAGATTTAAAATATATGCTTTGTTATACACATGCAGAAAATTTCATCAAAATCGATTAACATACACAAGAGCTACAAGTGGTTAAATGTGGTGAAAATCATAGTTTTTCGTGACCTTTGGTCAGTTTCTGCTTAAGATCCATAGATTTTTACATCTTTCGATGTGTGTAGTTTTTTTCTGCGTCAACCGATTTCGATGAAATTTTCAGCACGTGTATAGCTAACATACTACTACAAAACGCATATTTTAAATTTTCATTACGGGCTCTAATGAAAAAGTTATAAATGGTGCCTCTTCTACTTTCTCATGTAATTCTTAGCAACTGCAATTTTTTCAAAATCTTTTTTACATGTCATTTGGTAATTCAATTCTTGTAATTGCTCAAAAAAGGTCAGATCGTTTTGTCCGATCATAAAAAACTTATACTGTTTTAAAGTGCGTTCAAATACTTTCGTGGTTCACTGTATAAGCCGAAATATAAATATTTCGTAATCGCTTCTGGGCGTCTGCGAATGTCTCGCATATATTCGAATTTATCGCGCTCCAAATTGGTGTTATTAAACTCTTTTGTTAAACAGCCTTGATTACGTTCGATGCCTTATGGAAAACGGAAAAAATTTTTATCTTCTAAACTAACTCATTTTCGACCTAGGATTTCCAATACTTTTTTTAACAGACTACAAAAAATCAAGTTCACTTTAATGCGTAATACAATAAGGAGCTTCTTGCAAATTCTGTTTATTGCGATTTATCAGCATTCAATTACTGACTAACTTTTGTTTGAAATCTTTTTTATCAATTTATCGGGACAAAAATGATCGTAATATAGGAAAATGAAAAAAAAATTTTCTTGCGTTACAAGGTACTTTTTAAACAAAATCAACTTTTGTTATAAATATAAATAATGAATGGCAGTAGAAATGAAATGGAGTATATCTTTCTCCCTTGTCTTTGATAAGAGTGACGCGAGTGATTTGATGTGTGGTGTTTGGGTTAGGGTTGGAACACTAATGGCTGCGTCTTGCGGATTACGTTCTTCTGCCATGCTGCCATATCTGAAAAATTAGGCTGCTGCTTTTATACCATTCGTTTTACTATTTATTTTACTTATACTCAGATAGCATATCTGTACAATTGTATGCACATTATTCTTGTAATCTCTAAGAACCTATATAATTTGTGGATAGTAATTATAGGGCTGAAAGTACTTTTGTTATCTCTGTAAAAACTCATGTTTTTAGTCAATAATGTGATTAACATTAGTGCCAGTATCTTATCTTATCCTACACTAGAGACAGCAGCAGAGCGTTCATTTTGGGGGCCCGGGTTGACGCTGTTTGTATTAGATGTACAAATAAGTTCGGTGCCTTTTGACCTTTTGAGCATACTTTTGATCCTTATTTATAAATAAAGGAATACAAGTTACGTTTCGAAGCTCCCAAGCTTCTTCAAACGAACGGAAATTGCTTGTTGAGTTACGCCAAGTTCCTCGGCAAGTTTCTGTTGTGTTTGACAAGGATTTTTATTCAATAATTGCTCTAATTCCTCGTCTTGCACTTTTTTTGGCATTCCACTGCGTTCTCCGTCACTGAGATCAAAATTTCCACTACGAAACCTTTGGAACCACTTCTTGCATGTTTTATAGGTTACAGCATTTTCTTCTAACGCGGAACAAATCATTTTCGCAGCCTCAGCAGCATTTTTTTTTACTCAAATGCAAAAAGGATACAGTGTCGAATGTGCTGTTTCTTAAACGCCATGGTGCAAAGCATTGTGTTTTGAGGTTATATACCAATTAGCGTAAAATGTAGTGCGTTTAGTAGAGTAAGGTTGATGTTTTAAAACACGTAAAGGCACCGAACTTATTTCTACACCTAATACATACTTCCTTGAAATATGCGATTCTTCGGTAGTATTTATTTATTTCGGCCTCGCGGCCAAGAAATTGGACTTGGTTTACAGGTTTTTCTCCATGTCAACCATCCCTCCATCCATCTATCCATCCATTCTTCCACTCATACCTCTATATCCTATCCTATGCCGTATCCTATGTCTTATTGTCTATAATCGATATCGATTCTTGGAATCATTCGAAGCAACTTTTTCTTTTGCGAAAATGTTCTCCACGGCTTTGTTAACGAGTTATTAACCAAAAGCACAGGTCAATCAGAACGCGGCTACAGAGGACATATTCCGGCTCGCGGCTAATGACAGCGTCACGCTGAGTGGGAGCTGTTGCCAAGCTAGAATTCGTGCGCCATAGCCGTCTTTTCATTGGTCCTTAACAATAATTCCTTATCGCCTGAGAAATCACCTTTTTCAAAGAAGGACAACATTTTTGGAACACCCTGTATAATTATTTTACCTAGAGCTGAAGCTAGAACTTCTGAGCTCCTAACGATTAACTTAAATTGTAATTTATGTTTATCAAGTTTCATATCGAGGATAACTCTTTAAAGGGAAACACGATGAGTCCTAAAAAAGAACTATATATGAACAACAATACATTGAACCTAGACTTCGTTATCAATAATGGTTTCAAAAACGTCTGTACCCTGAAGGTTAACACAAAAATTCTCGGAAATGTAGTAGCCTCCTAACAACTGTTCAAATTGACTTCGTTCATTGTGTTTTAATATTTATGGACACAGGTACCAACAAATGAACATTAGTATAAATACATCACAACTGGATTTTATGCAATAATAAGAAAAATAAATAGGCGAAATACAAAATTGCAAAGACCTTCTAAGAGTTTTAAAAAATCTCTATTTTCAAGCCTATCAAAATGGTTAAGGGAAATGTATTTTCTCATACTGATCTGCAGTTCAATCAGGAGGATTCAAACAAACAATGTTCTACTGTCTGCTATTTTATCATTAAACTATCATGTTATGTGTAAGATATGTGTAATTGTTGCCAAAAAGATGGACTTACATTTTACCTCTCACTTTCACTAATTTGCAAAATTAATAGAAAGACGAACGTTTCAGATCAAATATACAAATTCTTCTAAATAATAATGGACGCGCGTGCACAACAGCGTCCACATGAAGGTCACCTTCAGAATCTTATGGAGGGAAACATATAAGGTTGTTCTTTTTCAGTTTAAAAAGGCATACGTGCGAATGGTTTATATAAATATTTCAATGGCTTTATAAACTTTCCAAGAATTTTTTCGACAGAGTTGTTGTTAACTTCGCTGGGAAACTAGTTATGCAAGTGTATGCTTCATCTACATTCACCGTCCTCAGAGGAGACACCAGATTGTGTGTACACTTCTCAGAACACTGCTCAATAGCATAATACAGTACATTCGACGTACTTTGTGTTTAGTTTTGTTAATACTGTTAATTCAGTCCAAGGTCAGGCCTAGTAATAGCAACCATGCGACTGTATATTGGCATCAAAGCATCACAATTAATAATAAGAGATGTCAATTATATTAAATACAAAATAATAAATATGAATGCAGTGAAACAGAACAATAAAGACAGAAATGCAATGAAAAACTAGATACAGCCCTAATCTCACAGGCCTCCATAAGAAAGACAATGGAATACCTCAAAGAAATAAATATGTTTATCAAAATATAATCCATCAAAACCCTGTTAAAACACCTGTTATCATTTCGGACTTTATGCATTTATCATAAATAGACTATGGATTTTTATGCATTTATGGCTTCTGAAAATTTTCACAAAATGCCAGAGTATAAAATTTGACAGAATTTAATACGATTTTGATTGATTTCAGACCTACAGAGGCTACTACCACTGAAAATAAGATTTTATTTGATATTCCATTTTCTTAAAATTCGTCTACAAAAATTGCAAATTGCATAAACATTCGCCGTCTAATGATGAACGTGAATAGGTGCAATTTGAAAGAGTAGAGAGATTAATATGGATCCAGGGCTGCAGTAAGAAAAACTTGCGCCTGGCGCCAAAATCATAATTTGAATATTGAGAAACGCAGGCGAGGTTAACTATCACCAACAATGAAAATTAAAAAAATAATAACAAATATCGGCGCCGTTGATGGCGGCACTTGTATTTTGGTTACGAGTAACCACTATCGCTGATGAGTAGACTGCGGATCATTATGCAAAATAAAAAATGTTTACATCGATTGCAAGACACAGAAGCTAAATGAACATTTCTTTCTTCTTTTAATTATCTTATTAAGCTGAAATTAATACGTTGATGTTCTGAAATTTTTTAAATATGTCCACTGCTTTAGATTGTACGTACCAAGTAGAAGAATTTGAAAATGTTGCTGTATTATTTTCTATCAACACATACATACTATCAAAGACAATACATTTTTATTTCCCTCTAGATCATTGCAATTCAGGTAGAAACTGTTTATTTTACATAATCGAAAACAATTCTCATTGTCAATATAGTAATGTCCGTAATCAAAATAATAGTTACTAATGATCAGAAAAATTGTAGTCATTCATTATGTCGTAAGCAAAATCATTCAAAGAATAATTTGAACTCTTACGCCAGAACTTTTAGGATTTCGGTGATAACAATTATGGTCTCTGAGAAACCCCCGAAAAACATTGTCTGTGTTTGAAAGAGAGCAGCAGAAACAAGTGACAGCGCAAACGGCACGACGACGCGCGACGTCGACGACGCGAGTTCAGCGGGGATATAATAAATCAGTCCGTCCGTTTGTCTAGATTTACGATCATACGACAGTAAGCGATGACACCGTGGAATTCGAGGCGACGCTACCCTCGGATGATGATTTTTAAATCAATTACGGTGATCGAACGTTCGAGCCGCGGCGCGGCCCAGAAAATCGGAACGTTTGCTGTCGGTCGGCCGCGTTCGGCTTTATCGTTTTCTCTGATGCGAGAAAGCACATAGTATAACTAGCGTCGCATAGCGTCGCGTGGCAAAATTACGCAACGGCCGGGCTGTAACGCGAGTACTCGCGTTATTCTCTGTTTATACGAAGACACGTGTCCGCCCTCGGTCGGGAGCCAAGAACCGGAAGTGTACTGAAGAGAGCTGGATCCAGAGGAACCACGATGCCGACGCTCTGTTACTCGACGACGATTCCTTCGCGTCTCGTTGCGCCGGGTCCAGGCTTGCATTGGTTCTTTTCGAACAGAGTGGGGGAGATTAGTTACTCGTGGCCTCCCCTATATAAGGTTTGTGCTCACCCATCGCCGCTCGGTTGTTTCCCAATTCGGGCAACTTCTCCGAGACTTGGCAAACCGCACTCCGTAAGTCACACGCACGATATTTTTGCTTGTTTCCTCTTGTCCCTTGTGTCTTGCTTCTCGACGTCCTCGGCGAGCCGTTCGCGTTCCGTCGCCAGCACGATCAGACCGTTTGCGTTTCGACGAATTAGTTCACTTTAATGTGTTTTCTAGCACCATTTGTTTCGCTATCTTGGTACTCACGTGACATAACTAGAAAGGAACTAGAATCTAACTATATTTTGGGTCGAAACATGAGTTTACGGGATGTCGTTGTTTGTCCTTATTTGAGCAAATTTTGAACCGCATAAGAGTTCATTAGATAGAGGAAGGTTCAACGCAGCGCGCTGTGCCCCATCATATCGGTCGAAAAAGTCTTTTAGAGACAGAAAAATACATTGGAATCTGCGGGTGTTAGTTCTCGATTTTTGCTCTACTTTGGACTTATTTTTCTTTCTTTCTTTCTTTCTTAAGGTGGAAGGATATCCACGTGACTGTTCTGATGAAGAAACTAGAATCCACCAGAATCTAACTAGATTTTAACTAGATTGGGTCGAAACATGGGTTGCGGGCCGCGACTTTTTATCCTTATACGAGCATATTTTGAACTGCACAAAGGTGCATTTAATAGAGTAAGGTTACAAATCGAGAATTTTTGCTCTACTTTGGACACTCGTATTATTAGATATAGACATAATCTTGTTCTCTCATGACCAGAGCGATCTGCGCTGAACCTTCCTCTATCAAATGAACCTTTGTGCAGCTCGAAATATGCTCGTATAAGGATAAAAAGTCGCAGCCCGCAACCCACGTTTCGACCCAAAATCTAGTTAGATTCTAGTGGATTCTAGTTACCTTCAATCGAGTATCCTTAAAATGTTTTGCATGCGATGTATGTACAGTATACTATATTTCCCAGTTTCGAGAACGTTGAACTCTGTGATCATTACGCATTGAAACGTCTGTGAAGACATTTTGAAAAAATTTTCCCGACACTGAACTCATCGACTTTAAAGATTGAAGCTTCCCCTTTATGACGAACGCTTAAAACTTGATATACGATTTTTTCTAGTCGATCTATCGATCTTTGACTGAAAAGTTTACTGCCATCTTTACACCACCGAACTTATTCCTCATTTGTGTTTAATAAAACAGCCGGAAAAAATCATAGATTAAGATTAAACCAGTCGTTGATTCGTTCCGAAAAATTCTTTGTTTTTCAAAAAACAAATATCCTAGACAGAAATGAATGCTGGTCTGAGAAAGCAGAGGTTTAATGTAAGTCGAAATGTGTTATTGTACTATTTTTTGTAGCAAAATTATTATAGTTTAAATATTGACAATTTCTCCTTCATATTAATCCTCCACTACCAGGTTCGAAACTATCCATTTTTTCGTTGAAATTGCTTCTGAAAACTCGAAGCTTTATACTATTGTTGCTATATAGTAAAACAAGAATTTATCGAGGAATTTGAAGATAATTTAACTCTCATAGTCAGGCTGAAAATTCATTTGCCAGTTTAACATAACTTGAAACGATTTTCTAGTGTTTTCTAAAATATAGAGTGAAAATGGGTTAATTATTGTACTAGGATCTTTTATGCGAACATTTGAACGTACGATGATCAAAGAAAATTGAAACAGTACAAATTCGACTGAAATTCATTGATTTTACCGATCCAATACGCTGGAGACCGGCATTTATTTCAGTAATAGCCTTCGTAGTTGCAACATTCGATGAAATGTACTTGTAAAGTATGGGGAAAGATATTGTCATAGAGAAGTAATAACGTGTAGAATGTTAAATAGCTACGTACACAAAATTAATTTGATTTTCTTCAAGTGACGTACAAAATCGTGATCGTCACACACACGTGACGCTGTTCGCGGTGTTAAAACAATTCAGCAAGGTCATGAACTCCTTGAATATTATGTTCTATGATTTTCAATAATAGCGCACAGAAAATTAATTAGACTAGCTTCGACCTAGTGTTCACTTTTTTACAGCAGCGGATCTGTATCTAAGATCCGCGGTAAAAAAGAAATAAAAACAATTTAAATTAGAAACTTAAGAAAAAATAAATTATACGAAAATTTTTGTTAGTTTGTGTTAATTGAGTAAGCCCCCAAACAGTGTTAGCCCAGGGCCGCCGCTGCGTTTTTAGGGGTAGATTCGAAAGAATTCTATGTAGCTAATTTCTCACAGCACGAAATCTGCGATTTGTTGACATTTCTTTGCCTGTTCTTGCCCTTCTTGTATTTCTTTATTTTTCTATTTATTTTGTATTCATAGTTATTTGCATTTACTCGCAGCAATAATCCAACATCACGAGAAGGGAATCACGATCATCCCAGGCTCGCAGTCTGTCCGAATATAGTATTGGTCCAATACTCTATACAGACGTAGAGTTGAAGGCAAATGAAATCAATTTACGAAGATTCTGTCCTAATCAACGTGAATACGATGTAGCAAGATTTATTAATAGACCGAGGGTTTTATGCGCTGGTACCACAAACAAATATTTAAAACCGTCAGTTCGATATATCAAATTTGTTACTTTTCTAATTTAGTTTAAACCTCTCGATTATGGTACACTAAACAAATCTTAGAATCCAAAAATTACAGTTTCACAAATTGTTAAAGATATGAAAGATTGAAAATGAGGAATTGAAAAATATTTTGATATTAAATATTTTGAATTCATGGCAAAAGTGAGATTTTCATTTTATTTTTAAGGAACTAGTTTGCACAAATATTTATTGTCCATCAAAATTGGAATTTCTGAGAAGTAAAAATTATAGAAGATTACATACTAGGTTCGATTGGTAATTAGACTGAAAATTTTTTACCGTAGTGTTAAACAATTCGTAGTTCTCTCCCTGTAAAGTAAGTGTTTACAGTCTTGTAAATTTACTTAGAATGTAAGTAAAGTTTTACATTTCAATATATTACAAATACTTCCGGCTATGCAGTCATCGTTATCTCCATTTATCTCCGTCGGTAAGGTAAAAGCCACTGGCCAGTGTGCGGCTTGCAAAATGGTATTGTTCCTTGTCCTTGTACATTATACGTACTAGGTACGTAGGACACTTATAGAATATAATGTTTATACACCGTAATATTTATCGTTTGGAAAATATTAGAGCTTTACATTTACTTAAGGATGTTCTGGAGGTACAATGGGAGACGAAACTACAAGAAATTCGAAA
>CM052251.1:250284-272135 GCA_028455795.1 Lasioglossum marginatum | reverse complement strand
TTTATTTCGCAACTAAATTTCAAGTGTTGTAATAGAAAATTTGTAATAGATATTAATTAACATTGTGTTATTCAATTGAGCTGTGTATTTTGTTAATTATATTAGAATGAATAAATAATAATAAGTAAAATCAAAAATACTGCATTAAACACAACATTATGTCAACAAATTGAAGTGAACCTATCATTATTTCGACCACTGTAGTACGTAAACGGGACAAAATGATAGCACAAGAACAATATCGACGCTTCTCAATTGCAACAGGGTGTAAGGGAATTATATGTCGCGGCTATCACAACCTGATTCTACACTCTCTGTTTGGTGGAAATTGATGTAAGAAAGTTACCGTAAAAATTAATTTCAAAGTCAGAAGGTCACCAATTTTTTTGGATTACATCGTATTCTACTGGTCACATGGATAACAAGTGCAAAAGAAAGTGCGGGTCAAAGCCCAACCATTCTTTTAAAAAATTATGGTAAAGTTTTTTCATTATCAAGCTGATTTTCTTTATATTATATTTTCGGTATATTTCATGCGCAAAGAAATAATCTCCAACGGCTTCATCAATAGCACGCTATGTAAATTCCATCTGACTGAGAAATGAAAATATATATAATACAGATGAAATCAGTTTGATAATGAAAACACTTCACCATAACTTTTTAAGAGAACGATCTCGTATTTACCTATGTTCCTCTTTTGCACTTTTTATCCTTGCGATGAACAAAGAATTGTTGATCTCTCGACCCTCTCTCGAGAATCCAAGATCAAAGTTAATTTTATAGCACCTTTCTTACATCAATGTCAACCAAACCGAGGCGAGGGGATAAAATCTCGCTATACTGTTCGCGACATACAGTGAGTATATATATACAGTATACTGAGTATACAGTGAGCCACGAAAGTATTCGAACGTCCTTTAAAACAGATTAACTTTTTTATAATTGTACCAAACCTGATTTATAATCAATTAGAAGCATTGGTTTATGAAATGATATGCAAAAAAGATTTTCCAAGAATTATAATTTACAAGGTTACACGCTAAATATTACAAAAATGAAAAAGGCATTTTTTTAAACTTTTTTATTTGGGCCCTTAATGAAAATTTGAAATATATGCTTTGTAGAACTATGTTAGTTATACACATGTTGAAAATTTCATCGAAATCGATTAACATACACACGAGCTACAAGCGGTTAAATGTGGTGAAAATCATAGTTTTTCGTGACTTTTGGTCAGTTTCTGCTTAAAATCCACAGATTCTTACACCTTTCGATGCATGTCGTTTTTTTCTGCGTCAACCGATTTCGATGAAATTTTCAGCATGTGTATAACTAACATACATCTACGAAACGTATATAAATGTTAAATGATTTCGGCGCAACGGTTCGATCGTTTATTACTGATTATAAATCAATTTTGCTAATTCTCAAACGAAATCAACGTTTCGATCCTAGTTTGGATCCTTTTCAAGATTTATTTGAATTGCGTCTGTAATAATCTCAAAAGAATTATGGTTGAGTATACTGAATATTGATCAAGAAATCTCACTCACTTGCTTTGGGGAAAATAAATTTATAATAAATGTACAACACAACGTGTTACATGCGTCGGACATGCTTGCTGTCAAGACACTAATGTATGAACGTGTTGAACACGATCTAGGTTATATAGATCGATATAAGGCGGTAAATTTGAAAAACCATAGTATGTTCTTAAATCCACTATTACGAATATACCTTGATGGTAAATCGTTATTAACTTTCAACTTTCATTGGACCCAGTTTCATACATTTAATTGTATGTGGTAAACACCTAGTTCAATAATGACAAAAATAAGGTTTTTTGGAAAAAATTCATCATATAACATTACTAATTTGGTAATGTTGCGTAGTATTCATGCATCTTAGGTGTCTCATACCTAAGATTTATGCTCTGATGTTTAATCATGTGAATAGTTTCCAACAGTAGCCTTTGATGTAAATTTTTTTCTTTGTCAATAATTTGGGCGTTATCAAAATCAATTCTATGATCCAATTCAAGTGAATGTTTTGTCAATGCAGTGTGTTGTAGTGGAGGTAAGAAAATATTATGTTTATGTTCCGTGATACGAGTTTTCAGGTTTCGGGACGTTTGTCCAATATATACTTGCCTGCATCCCAAGCAAGATATTGAGTATACAATATTGCAACTTTCTAAACATGGTAGCTTGTCTTTAATAGGTGGAAACAAGGTTTTAAGATAGTGTGGTATTCCAAAAATTGTATGTATTCCTACTTTTCGAAAGATCCTTTTAATGTCATTTGAGATGTTCTCAACATACGGTATAACAACGATATTTTTCCGATTGATATCAGTAATAAACGATCGAACCGTTGCGCCGAAATCATTTAACATTTATTAACAGCAAATACGATCGATAGAAGTAACATATTTACGAAACGTATATTTCAAATTTTCATTCACGGCCCAGATAAATAAGTTTTAAAAAATGTCTTTTTTATTTTTGTAATATTTAGCATGTAACCTTGTAAATTATTAATTTCTTATAATCTTATAATATTCGTAAATAATTAATTATTAATTTCTGGAAAATCTTTTTTGCATACCATTTCGTAAACCAATGCTTCTAATTGATTATAAAAAATCGGGTCGTTTGATACAATTATAAAGAAGTTATTCTATTTTAAAGGGCGTTCGAATACTTTCGTGGCTCACTGCAATTTCTATACAGCCTGTACAAGTATCGAGCATGAATTATAGTTACTGAAAGATGTAATAACATTTTGTGATTTATACATGTACAGTGACTCCCATGAGTATTTTCGTACCCTTACAATTTTACACTTTAAATTACTGTTATTTCGTAACAATGCAAGTTACGGTATTCTTATGAAGGGGATTGTATACTGGAATATCTAATCTTTCAAAATCATATAAACTTTATCGTAAAAAATCCTGTCGATATAACAAAAATGTAATTTTAGGTACATTATGACGAAATTAGCCTCACAAGCGTATTCGTACTGTATGAATTCTTCACGTATAAAATCAAAATATTTATATCTTTAAATGGCCTTGGTGTGATATTTTGTTCGATATACTAAACGTTACATTAGTACTCAGCCAGTCAGTCTGTGTTTAAAATGGGGCGAAAAAGTAGTGAAGTATCAATAGCTGAGAGGAAAGTAATTTATAAATTGCATACGAAAGGCAAATCTTATGTGCAAATTGCGAATTTAGTTAATCGGAGTAAATCAACAATACAGTATGTAATAAAAAATATTAAAACACGGACAACTGGGGACGTTATAAATAAACAACGCAAAGGAGGTCCGAGAAAGCTGTCGACTCGAGAAGAAAAAGCAATTATTAGAGAAGTAAAGAAAAATCGGAGGATAATTGCCCCAAAATTGGTAACATTTGTCTTACGATACTTTAATAAGCAAGTATCTGCAGAAACTTGCAGAAGAGTTTTGCGAAGACAAAATTTTCATGGTAAGGTAGCCAGGAAAAAGCCCTTCATTAATAAGAAAAATCGAATAAAGCGATTACAATTTGCGAAAAAATATATTGATAAAGATTTTAACTTTTGGGAACGAGTAGTATTTTTTCAGACGAAAGTAAATTTAATGTGTTTAACTCTGACGGACGCACTATGGTATGGAGGACTGCAAATTCTGAGTACGAATTAAAAAATTTGAAAGGTACGGTTAAGCACGGAGAAGGCTCTGTTATGGTATAGGGGTGTATGGCTGCTAATGGCGTCGGCGATTTAGTTTTTATAGAAGGGATTATGAACAAAATGTATTATCTGAACATTTTACGGAATCATTTGACATCGAGTACAGTTAAATTGCAACTTGAAGATAATTACTACTTCCAATATGATAATGATCCCAAACACACCGCTTATGTTGTAAAGCAATGAGTCTTGTATAACACGCCACACCACTCTTAGCAACACCTCCCCAGATATAAACCCTATAGAGCATCTATGGGCTGAAGTGGATAGGAGATTGCGAAATTTTGAAATAACAAACAAAGAAATGCTAAAAGATTATGAAAATCTGGAGTAATATTGAGCCAGAATGCACAAAAATATTAATTCAGAATATGCCTAATCGTTTACAAAGTATTGTAAGATCTAAAGGAAGTCCAACCAAATACTAGTTGTTGTAATATTGTATAAGTTTGTTATAATATTGTCGTAATATTGTATGGGTACGAATAGTCTTGTGAGGCTAATTTCGTCATAATATATATAAACGTCATAATAAATGTCATAATGTATATATATAAACCCTATAGAGCATCTATGGGCTGAAGTGGAAAGGAGATTGCGGAATTTTGAAATAACAAACACAGAAACGCTAAAACAAAAGATTATGGAAATCTGGAATAATATTGAGCCAGAATGCACAAAAAAATTAGTTCAGAATATGCCTAATCGTTTACAAAGTATTGTAAGATCTAAAGGAGGTCCAACCAAATATGTACTAGTTGTAATATTGTATAAGTTGTTATAACATTGTCGTAATATTGTATGGATACGAATACTCATGGGATTCACTGTATGCTGAAAACAACAATAGTAAGTGAAAAGTAACTAATCGATATGCTACCTCCTCTCCGATTTCAATGACCTGAAATGTGTTGCCAAGATCACCATTCTCAACAACATTTCTCTTTAAAATTTTTGGTAACATTCGTGTTTAGTAGATTTTGTTTAAACTGTTCTGAAATGTTTCCAAAATAATACCTTCTTTGTTAGAAAATGGGATTGTGGTCTAAAGACTGTGGTGGGCACCCGAATTTTTAAACTCCTTTTTCCTCGAAAAACTTGAATGCTACTTTTGAGGTGTGGTTGGGGTCAATATCTTGCTGTAAAATAAAACGATGCGAATCAATTCTATTATTCTTATCCATCTGTGTAAACGAGGATGCAGATGTTAGTTAAATTTAATTCGCAGAAATGAAGAGAAATATCGGCAAATCGCGCCACCGCAAGAAAAGTGACACAAGTCAAAAAATGGCAATTTTGAGATTATGTCGTTGAAAAATATGTATGAAATGCCCCAACATGCGCGAAAAGCGTCACATCTCTATCTCGCAATTTATCTACCTGAGGGAAAATACTATATACAGTCGGTCACGAAAATATTCGGACACTAGCTATAACTAACTTTACGACTTGATAATTCGTTTGTTGATAAAGCAATCGTCCTGGGAATTGTTTCTAGCAATAATATATCTATTAATGTTGATAAACATAAATAATTTATTTGAAAAATATACATACATTTCATAGTAAAAATTATTAAAAGAAATAATGTACCATTTGTGGCTCACAAAAATATTCGGACAATATTAATTTTTCTAATTCTAATTCTTATTTCTACTTCTAATTGTAATTAAATTTGTTTAATACTTCGTGGCATAACCATTTTGTTTAAGAACATGTCTTAACCTGTTTGGCATATATTATTTGTAATTTTTTTTAAATATTCAACAGTTATATTCGACCACTCAGTTGCAAGTCTTTGTATTAATTCGGCTATCGATGCAATTGGGGTTTTTCGAGTTTTTTTATCCAATTCATCCCACAAATTCTCGATAGGATTAAGGTCCGGTGATTGGGGCGGAGGATGAAGAATTGTTGGGCAGCGGTATAATAAAAATTCTTGCACAATACGTGACTTGTGCTTGGGGTCGTTGTCTTGGTAAAACTTAAAATTGTTATTAAGCCCCATTTTTTCAGCACTTTGAAAATTATTTTTGAGTATATTTAAATAATGATTTTTGTCCATGATACCGTCAATAAACACTAGGTTACCGACTCCATATGACGAAATGCAACCCCAGACCATTACGCTGCCTCCGCCGTGTTTCACTGTACCTCTTGTATTTTCAAAATTAAACTCTTTATTCGCTTTCCGCCATAGTTCTTCCGTCGGAATTGTACAGATTGAATTTGCTTTCCTCAGCAAATATGACATCCTTCCACCATGTCTCATCCTTAGAAATTAGCTCTCTTGCAAAGGTTTCTCGTTTATTCCTATTCTTTTCGTTAATAAATGGTTTCTTTCTAACTACTCTTCCATTGTAACCAGCTTGCCTCAGCGTTCTCCGAACTGTTTCGGCACATTCTTGGAGCTTTCTCCTAATAGCTCACTAACTAGTTTTGGAGCACTTAAACGCGGATTTTTTTTCACTTTTCGAATAATTTTGCTTTTCTCCCTCGTACATAAGAGACTTGGTCTTCCAGTTTTCCAGTCTTCCAGTGCGGAATAGAACCATTGCGGTTCTCAATATAAAATCGTCGACAGATATCTGCAACAGTACTCTTACTTATACGAAGCATTGCACTAATTTCGCGATAGGTTTTTCCTTTTTCTCGATGAAAAATTACAAGCTGCCGCACATCGAAACTCGTATTCTTCCCTTTGCGACCCATTTTGAACGAATTCACGTTTACTACTGTGTGTGTGTGTGTGTGTCCAGTAGTGAAGTGGCATGGATATCTAATGGTCCACAAGATTCTGTTTGTAAACAAACGTTTTCGTGTTCTTGGAATATCGCGTTCCCAGAAGGCGATTGCCAGAGAAATATAATACGTGTCCGAATATTTTTCTGAGCCACAAATGGTCCATTATTTCGTTTAATAATTTTTTTTATGACACGTATGTATATTTTACAAATAAATTATATATGTTTATCAACATTAATAAATGTTTTATTGCTAGAAACAATTCCCAGGGCGATTGCTTTATCAACATACGAATTATCAAGTCATAAAGTTAGTTATACCTAGTGTCCGAATATTTTCGTGACCGACTGTATGTATAAGTTTTATAGTATTCTTTAAGTTGATTTTTCTCAAATGCTGCATTTTTGACTTGTGTCTGTTTTGTGTTGTTATTAATATTATTACAACGCAAAAGACTTTGAACTTATCTTTCTCCGCTGCACGTGTCGAATAAAATGGATTGTTAACGCATTGTGTGTAAACGGACGAATAAACAAAAGAAGATCGTTGATGCCAAAATGACACAACTTTCTTTCGTCCGTCATTTTCGTCGCTAATACATCTGCGTACATTCAGACTTAAGCTTCCTAAGGGATGTTGGACATCTGTTAAGCAATAGTATTCGATGATGTCATCTGCAGTCGCAGTCAGTATAGTACCTACGCGGGGCAGTATAACCATAAACCTTTACCGTTGGGAGACAACTGCAAACTCGACGCGACGCGACGCGACGTGGTGAACGCGACCTTGACCATACCCCTAATTGTGAGGCACGTGCGTTTCACCCTAGAGAGAGGTACCTTTTACATTTGCCACAGTCTGTTTTGGGAGAAAGAGACCTGACATATTGGGTTGGCAAGAAAGTAATTTCGGTATTTTAAGGTGAAGTAAAAAAAAACGAATTTTTTTATTCAAGCGATGAACTTTAATCAATAAACTATTTTCTTATTTATTCTATTTGGCAAAAGCTCATCGAACAAAAGGGAAAATATCGTATTCATTAAAGTTCATTACTTGAATAAAAAATTGGGCTCTGTTTCACCTTAAAATACCGAAATTACTTTCTTGCCAGAGTAGGGCACAAATCAACTAATAATTAAAAATGGCTAATAGTCTGATTGATTAGTCATAGCAAAATAGTCATTAGTTAAAACTTTTTGATTAGATAGTCGTAACTATCGATACATGGCACTAGTTAGTCACAGCTCTAAGTAATCGTTAGTTATTGCTTATTAATCATAACTAATAAGACTGATTAATCATAACTAATAAGCAATAACTATAAAGCTAATATAAATAAGCTTATATAAGCTTATATAAGCGTATAAAGCTATAACTTAAAGCTGTGACCAACTAGTACCATGTAGTTATGACTAACTAATGAAAAAGTTTTAACTGATGACTATTTTGCTATGACTAATCAATCAGACTATTAGTCATTTTTAATTATTAGTTGATTTGTGCCCTACTCTGTTTCTTGCCAACCCAATAGTACACTGGTAATCATAGTAGCTTTCCACCCCAAGGCAACACCACGTGGTGTTGACCCGTTGGTCACTTCAAACAAACGAATGGCATTCGGCTGATCGAAGAGAGGTGAAAACTATTACATCTATTAATCCTTCAGGGACATCTGTGCACAGTACTGACTCTAAACTATTCAAAATTGATTACACAAGATTAGATTATTAATTGACTGCGGCTCTTTATGCATATATGGCTTCTGAAAATTTTCAAATAATCCCAACGGTATAAAATTTGGCAGTAATTCCAAGTCCACATTTTTTAAGAAAAAATTAGAAAGAGCTAATTAGGAATAATATTAAAATAAAGATGATACCGCAGTAATCGATAGTTACCCTATTCGGTATTTTGCACGTATTTCAATTACGAAAACATTTGATGGTTCACCATTGTCCTCTATACACATAATTTAGTTTATTTATTACAGAAAGTTTCCAATTCTCCTGTCAAAATCAATCGTAACAATAATACGAACATAGCACCTTGTGAAGGTGCATATAAAGGGTTTGCGACTCCGCATTGAGGTCGTTGCACTCCGCGCCGCGCCGGTGTAATTAACTACATGAGTTAAATTGTCAATTATCCGTTACGAAATTGAGTTGAATGATCCGGCTGATGTAATTGCTATCGTCAATGATGCGTACCGCAGGTGCAACGTGTACACGCACTCGATAAACAGACCAAGTTTTCTTTGATCATTTTTCCTACCACTATTAATTAATTGACCGGGTAAGATTTCTCGTTAATCGACCTATCGTTTGCGTAAAATTTGACCACCCAGTGCTTACGCAACGAGATAAAAAATTTCGGGAAATAAATCGGGAAATAAATCGGGAATAAATTTCTACTGCAAGGATGTTGTTAAATGTTGATTATATTTGGTGACCACCACGACTAGGTCTGTTCCGAATTTTTACTGGCAATTTATATTCCATTGAATTTGAAATAGATTTAACACTAAACCGAGCTATAAAAGTAATGGGCACATGTTGCCTTAAAGAATGACAAGATTTAATTAAATTTAGATTATTGTAATCGTAATGTGCGCTCTAATAAAGATATTACATATATACAGAGCACAAAATGTAACTAATTGTTTTATAAAAATAACAAGATTAAATTTATTCAGTCACCATTTTTATCACAATATGTGCTTGAATGATGAAATTTAATTAATAACTTCAATATAACTCACAATTAAACAACTCCTACACTAATAATTTGTTGACACACGTGATTTAATATTTTGTTACAGAGAATAAAAAAACTGCATCGATTGGTGCATAAGAAAATATATGGTTCCATTTAAAACATCAAAGTTGACCTCCGTAAGTCCTTGACGCGCTTACCTACAAAAAACTAATAACACCAGTATGTTCAGCTCTTGAAACCATTTAATCCCCATCCAAACATTTCTCGCTGTGAATAATAATAATGACGTAAATCAAGGTAATATCTGGCGACCCACCCTGTATGCATAAAATTCGCAGTCTAATAATAATACATAATTATTTTCAAAACTCCTTCAAGCCCCGATTACTGGTGGTTTCTGTTTTATAAGTATGTACAACTGCCTTGGTTGTTATTCTTTGTCCGACGCTTGTTATGCGGATAGAAAATTTGTCCGTCTTTGTTTCCGCATAATTTCGCAAAAGTTGATTAGGATAATCGCGTTCCGCATAGTCTGCGGAAAGTTTCGTAGAGACACGCGTGATGTCGCCTCCTTAGCGAGTATTTGGTACAGGATGTCCGTCAATGTCTGCTAATATTCAGTCGTTTTCTAGAACGGCATTAAGCTACGACACGCCCCCCTCTCAATTACATAGTTGAGACTTCAGGGTCTGTAATGTAACTGGCCAAGGTATTGAATTGATATTTTTCTGGAAATTGTGTCGCCATCTTTAAATCCTTGTGCAGATCTTGGAAGTTCCTCTCAATCTTGACTCTCTTCTCTCTTCGACTTCAAATCAGAATTAACACTAAACCTACCAACAACGGGTCAAAATGACCGGTTCCAGGTTTTTTATTTTAGAATTAGAAAAATAGTAAAACTGATTTCATAAGACACGATTGTATAGATATCTTTAGTAGTGCACGTAGTACAATAGGGGCCGCACAAAGTCTAAATAAAATCAATCTCGTCATTTTATAAGGGAACATGTACCAGTTACTTTTAGGGCTCGATAGGTTTAGTGTCAGGACCGAATGAAGCGCTGGCTTAATGCGGCTCTGTTTAGTGTTAAAGGGTTCGTACCAATAAGGAGGCTGCTCCACATTTGGCACATTTTTTGTTATGTATTCTAATTCATTTCGAAAAATGCGATCTCTCACTTGGTGTAAACAGCAGGAGGCTCCAAGTAATAAGTATGATGGTGTCCCCCAATATAGGTAATAAAACGACAGCTCCATGAAGTATTTCACATTGTACGATTCGAATACAATTGCTTCTAAATACATTATTCATTGTACTAGTGATTACGATAAAATACACTCTCTTTTTAATAATGAAAGATAAAAAATATTTATGGGATTGTTTCTCTAGACTTAAAAATTAATTTCTGTGGTGATGGATTGAGTGTGCTGAATTTCATGTATGTTTAAATGAAAAACAACACCATGAAATTAAATTTCTGAGTTTTATATTTATTAAATAAATAAATAATGTGTTCTGATTTTATTTGATCTCTATTACTTTAATGTGAAAAGAGATCAACTTAAATGTTTAAATTTATTGAAACAGTAAGGAGTTGGAGAAATGAAGGTTTCATATTCATTCTAAAAGTTTATTCATGCGAACATTAGTTGACCATAAATTTATGGCACAGTACTTGAGTTTTTATTGCTTTTTATTAATTTATTCAACTTACTCGAGTGTAAAGATGTTTCTTATTTATAGCAGCAGCTCCTTCAATTACAATTTAGAAAATGAAGAAGCTTAAAAGGAGATTTTATCACTTACAATAAACAATTTGTTATATTTCTGCTACTTTTAGTGTACGCAAAAAAGAATTTCCAATCATTTTAAGGGTATTCATATGTGGCAATGATTAAGAAATACTGATGGGCTCTGTAGTAAACTCTCGCAATAATAATATATAATAATATATCTAAGATTGTTTAATAATGCATAATAACATTAGCATAAACAAGAAACGATCGCCAGAAATCCAAGCATGCTTATTTTAATGAATAACATGGCCCTAAGTTCTTTCAAATGATAATATCTATATAACATATAAATTCTATAAGATAATGTTATAAATAAATTGTTGAAACTGTTGCGTATTGAGTTGATTTCACATTAAAACGTTACAGGGGCAACAGATCTAGAACTGTAGAAATACTAATTTCAGGAAACTACCCTTCAATGACCGTGTGGCCTAACGGATAAGGCGTCGGACTTCGGATCCGAAGATTGCAGGTTCGAGTCCTGTCACGGTCGACCATCAATTTTTTTCTTTTTTATGCTATTTCAAATATCCCACCTGCTTTCTATTATATTATCCGTCAAGAAATCATAATTATATTTCTATTAGTTATTAATTTTTAATTATTCATTGAGGAACATCATGTACCATCTTGAATCAGTACAACGCATCTTATTCCTGAATAGTACTTAATTTTCTGTTTTTATATAATTTTCAAGTGTTACAACAATTTAAATTATTTGCGTTTTTTACAGTATACAACATTATTATAAAAACAAAATTATTACTGCATTTCAATACAGAATCACTTTCCAAATTTTGAAGAACCGTCTTATGTAAAATAATAACTTTATGAAACGTTATTTTAAATATGTTTACAAGGAAATTGAATCCTAAACATTAGTACTATGAAAAGTACAGAGAATACACACGTTTTGATACACATACGCATGTTTCGATTTAATTTTGATTTAATTGTATCGTATTATTATCCGATTTTAGCACTATTTATCTGCCTATTATAGTCATTCATATAATAATGATTTATTATATCTTTTTGATCATTAATTATTTTATTATTCACGATTACTTTACTTTATTACTTTACACGGTTATATATTATTATTACTTTACACGGTTATAATAGTAATAAAGAAATAGTGGAACACGATTAAATAAAAAAAAATGTTGTTTTTTTACCTTGATTTTCAAGGTCAAGGTCAATTTTGCAGGAAGTTTTTTATGTCAATTTTCACTAATTCGTAGGTGTAGAACAATATCTATCAATAGCCTGCCGATTGTATGCATTTATAACAAAAGTCAAGAATAATTACAGGAATTTGGAATACTATTACAGAGTATTTCACCGAACTTGACCATCTTAACCCTTTGCACTCGGTTGTCCCCTCTGAGGCACCATCAAAAATTGCTGTACCATCATTCAAAATATTGTTTACATTAATAAATATATCAGTATCTAATTAATCACTAAACATTTAGATATGGTGTGAGGTATTATAGCAATTTCATATCCATAAAATTTCAAAAATCATAGGGAATGGAAATATTCTAGATCCGAAGAAATGTTTAATTTTCCAGTTAAAATAGCTCCGAGTGCAAAGGGTTAAATATCTCACTTACAGTGGGTGTAGAAAGTATTCGTACACTGATAGATTCCAAACAAAACTGTGAAATTGTTGTTTATTATCTATTTTTTCTGGAAACAATGAATATGCACATATTCTGAGAAGTCTATAGAATAGATACAATGCAGAAAAAGATTAATTTTTTTACTAACTTGCAAATGTTATAAGGAAAAACAAAAAATCGACTGGAATACACCAGCAAATAGTATTCGTACACTCCTTAATTCGAACTGCGTAGGGAACAGTTCTTAATGTAAACATACCATGTAAACATAAACAAATTGCGGTGTAAGTATGATTGATCTCCTCAGTATATTTAGAAACGTTGTTGGCATCAATAGCATTTCAAAATTCCGAAATATTCAAAGTTATCGTTGAAAAATGGGACGGAAATGTGCGGAAACAACGATAGCAGAAAGAAAAATTATTATTAACTTGCACAATCAGTGTAAAAGTTTAGCAGAAATTTCGCGTATTGTAAGTGGACCTCGATCTACTATACAAAGTTTAATTGACAGGTATGGACTACGAAAAAGACTACAAAATAAATCAAGAAGTGGACGTCCACGAAAAATCAATCAATACACTGGTAGAGTTATTATTAGAATGGTAAAGACAAATCCAAGAATAAGTGCAATAAAAATAGTTGAACACATTAAAAATAATTTAACACTAGGTTTACGGGACCCGTCAAAATGACAGGTTCTAATATTTTTAATTTGCAATTATTAAGATTGTAAAGATGCTTCCCTGAGGAATTATTTACCAAATCTATTTCTTTGGGTATATATTATTGGAAAAATGGCCAAAAATTTGGATAGACACATACCTGTTATGTTTATAAAATAATGTGAAATAGTTATTTCTAGAGCTCCGTAAACCTAGTGTTAAACATTGATGTATCTGCTAGTACCGTGCGCAGTTTTATACGAAATTCAGGATATCATGGACGGGTGGCCCGTAAAAAATTTTTCGTGAAACGAATAGAAAGGAAAGATTGGAATTCGCAAATAATAATGTAACTACACCAGTGGAGTACTGGGATAAAGTGATCTTCACAGATGAAAGTAAGTTCAACATTTTTGGGTCTGATGGACACTGTACCGTTTGGAGAAAAAAAAATACAGAATTGAAACCACAAAACTTAAAACCTACAGTTAAACACGGTGGAGGTTCAGTACTTGTTTGAGGCTGCATGAGTGCAGCTGGTGTTGGCTCATTAGAATTTATTGATGGAATAATGAACCACAGGGTCTATATTGACATTTTTAAACGCAATCTTGATCCCAGTGCAGAGAAAATGAATATTAAAGATGATTTCGTTTTCATGCACGATAATGATCCGAAGCATACTGCGTATAATGCCAGAATGTGGATACTACATAACACACCGGCGTATCTGAAAACTCCGCCACAATCTCCCAATATCAATGTTATAGAACACCTGTGGAATTATTGAGAACGACAGATCAGAAAACATGAAATTTCTTCAAAAGAGAGCTTAAAAAATGCACTGAAGGAAGAGTGGAACAAGATCCCACAACACGTGACCTCAAATTTAGTAAATTCAATGCCGAGAAGAATTGCAGCAGTTATAAAGGCCAAAGGCTATCCAACCAAATATTAATTAATAATTTTTTTATGTCACATTAATTTACATTAAGTTTTTTTTCTCAAATCGTAAAAAGTTAGAAACTGTACGAATACTATTTGCTGGTGTATTTCAGTCTATTTTTTGTTTTTCCTTATTACATTCGCAAGTTAATCAAGAAATTAATTTCTTTTTGCATTGTATCTATTCTATAGACTTCTCAGAATATGTACAAATTCATTGTTTACAGAAAAAATAGTTAATAAACAACAATATCACAGTTTTGTTTGAAAATCAGTGTACGAATACTTTCTACACCCACTGTATTTGTCATGGTAGGAAAAAAGGGTCACAGCAAAAGATGATTCGGTTCAAAGAGGCAAATGCGGTGTTAGGATAAAAAATTTCTCAAGGTCACTTTTTTAGATAGTATCGTATAGTATTTATAGTTATCGATAGTAACGATAGTATAGTATTACAGATATTATCATGGTTGTCGAAGTTTTTTTTCTTAATGGGACTACATACTTTACATCAGTCTGAGATTAAAAAAACAAATTCAACGATGTGCGATATGTTGACCTTCTCGTGACCTCCAACGAGAAAATCATGTTTGTGCATGGGGAGGATCACACACAACACCTTATTAATTAATTAATAGAATTAATAGTAATTCAGTTCATGTTTTTGTTCATCTTTCAAGAGTATTATAACAATTGAAATTTGTCATATTTTTTAGGATGTAGAGCATAAAAACCAGCCTTACATAGTTCACATCATTATTTTTCTGTTACACCTTATCTATATATGTGCTGACTCACTCACCTATCAACGCCCAGGCTAAACCGTTGACCCTAGAAAGCTGAAATTTTGCACAGAGGTTTCCTTTATGATCTATACAAGAGATAAGAAAGGATATTTCGAAATTCAACTCCTAAGGGGTTGAATTTGAAAAGGGGTTGCAACGTTTGTATGAGGAATATTTTATTTGTGGTCGGATTTGCTTGATACTTGGTCTTAATGCTCTTTGATACAAATAATCAAACACGTATTTCGGCATTTTTAAAAATTCAACGGGGTGAAAGGGGGTTGCAACGTTTGAATGAGGAATATTTTATTTGTGGTTGGATTTACTTAATACTTGGTCTTAATGCTCTTTGATATAATTAATCAAACACCTATTTCGGCGTTTTTAAAAATTCGACCCCTAAGGGGGTGCATACCCTACATTCTACATGCTTTCGGTTGAGCCTTTTTGCGATAGGTACACCGCTCCCGAGATACAGCCATTTTCCGCCGCGAGAGGGCCGTGACGACGTAGCGAGTTTCTCGCAAGCAAAGTGTTGCGCGGGATGTATTAATATGCGTAGCTATTTTTCTTATTCCTACTAAGACTAAGACTTATTATTCTTACTCGACCAAACCGTTGCTTCACACCGTTGCTTCACAGTTATCCATACACAATGACTGTTGAATTATTGAAAATTAATGGTACTATGATGCCTCACACCGTAGTTCCTATAATTGAAGATGGGGCCTGTTCGTTTCACATATTGTATGACATACAGGTGATGGCCAGAGAAGTACGCGAGGAAATCGTTAGCCATGCAAGGGCAACCCGCCCGGAGGGCCTGGCTGCGAGGGCGTGCTGCAGGCACGGCACGAGTAGCTAGTATTGAATATATACACAACAAAAGTGAATTAGAACAATAATATTGCAAAAGATAAAAAACAAACTAAACCGCGGGTATATATTGTACATGCAAGTTTGGAACAAGATAAAGTTAAATACACGATTCTGTTTCAATCTTTTTATCGATACTATCGTCATACACTGTATCCCGATCGAATACTATTTATCTTTCATAGTGATTCGATAAGCGGCGTAATTCCGGTCATTTCATCCGTGACAATGCTTTCTTAAGGATGTTCTGGAGGTACAATGGGAGACGAAACTACAAGAAATTCGAAATCCATCAATATATTGGCAATGAAAGCCATTCATGAGTATATTTTGCATTAAACTTTTGCGAATACTGTACCCTCTGTAGCTATATTCAGTGGTCTACGCTTGTCGCGCTTCCATGCTAGTGAGAGACAACACGATAAATTTGACGTTTTGTAACAGTTTATAATTTTTTTGCTCTGTAACTGTTTAGTGAATCCTAATAAATTTTGAACATAATTAATTACATAATTTTTACTACATATAAAAAAAAGACTGGAGTTTCTAGTTGCGTTTTTTCAAGGTTTAAATAGGGTTTGAAGTGGAATTTTATGAATTCTCCATAAGAAGACGTGTTAAAATGCGCAAACTTTAAGTTGCTATAATTCTTAAACGGTGCAGTGAATCGAACCCAAACTTTGATAATTTCATCAATTTAGTAAGAATTATATCTTGTCAAATTTTCAAAAATTTTATTGCGTTTTTATATTACCTCCAGAACATCCTTAAAAAGTGATGGGATTTTATTCGATCGATGGTAAAAAAACAGAACGAAGAAACACAGTGGCGAACACAGACGGTTACGTGCGTCGGATCATTACGTCGAACATAATAGAATTGTGGGAACACGTAATAATTAAAGCGATCGTAACGTGTTCTATTTGTGTGTTAAACGGGTGCGGTCATCTGTAATTCAAGGTCATGGCTTTGTGATTTCATGCGGGAACAACATTTTTTCCGTTCCAGTACACTCTATTATTGCTTCATTATACATATGTAGTACACGTACACGAGGGGTATAAACATGCCGCTGTACATTTAAATAGCTTGGACATAGTTGTTGACATAGAGAGTGATCAAATTATTTTTACTACTTATTTGAAGGTTGATAACTAGACAGCGGATTTTATGCATTTATGAGAAAAATGAGTAGATGTAATTTGAAACATTAAAAACATTAGACGAAGTTAAAAATACTTTTATATTATTTTCGACCTATCGAACATATTACGAGAGAAAATCAATTTCTATGTCACTCCGGTTTGTTGGAATTCAGCTGGAAAATTTTTATTTTGCATAAAGGTCCGCCGTCTATTGATAACAAATGAAATTAAAACGATATGTATTACTAATAAGAGTAGACAGGGGACCTTTATGCAAGTTAAATATCAAAGTATAGGTACAAAGAAAGAAAGGTACATTTTTTATTTAAATCATCACTATAGCGAATAATCTATTTTGAAGTATACTGTAGGATTTTACACTATATTACAATAAAATAATATTAATAAATACAGGCTTCTTTAAAGACAGTTGCCTTTGTGTAATTTTTCCATCTGTTCATAATAATTTGGATTATCTGTACACTGTGCATTACAGTGTTCATGTCCATCTGTTCATAATAATTTGATTATCAGTACACTACATTAGACTGTTCAGAATAATTTGAGAGATTACCTGTGCACTGTACTACAAAAGAATTTTTATTCTTTATTTATTGCACGACTGCGATCTCGAAGATGTTTACATTTTTCAACCTAACGAAAATAGTCTACAGTAGTGTTTCAGACATAATGTGTCGGTGTAACCAGAAAAGTTCGACCGAACAATGGATAGTACAAGGAGTGCACGTTTCATTGTCCCATCAACGATACCTTGGTTGCATTAATGAGATTGAGACTATCGTAGATTTATCTTGGAAACGAACATCATAATTGTCCGTAGTACTCGGTTAGCAAGACGTTCACCAAAGTATAACCTCAACGCTTTTATCGCGCGATCGCTCTTTCGTTAGAGGCAATCAGTATCCAGTATCCTGCGAATCTGTATGCATCTATGGCGCGTGCAAGAAGAGGAGCATATCAACGAAACTTAATTGCGTTATTATGTCACGTTTATTACGAGCAATCTTCTAATCGTTACCGAGAAACTTGTTATAATTCTTCCTTTATGCGAGTAGCCATTAACCAGGGAAGCTACCTACTTTTACTTGTTTTTCCTTTGTATGAATATACTATTGTATAACGTACATTAGTATTTATTTACGCATTGGACATCGCTGTTCACTCACATCCGGCGCGGCGCGGCGCACTATGGGTCAAACGGAAGAATTCTATGTCAAAATCAAAGAAATTTCGATAGAAATGAGATAGAGCGATGAAATTTTTTTTAAATGAAAGCTGAAACTTGGCAGAATATGAAATAATTATAGAGATTGTGGTACGAACGCTTTTTGACCTTGAAAAAATTCGTTAAAGTTGCACAATTCCAAGAAACTTGTGGTTTTTCCAATACCGCGCGCGGAAAAATTTTTTTTTTAACATGCAACACATCATTTCCCGTAGATTTTTTCACGCTGATTTCAAATCTGGTCTCAAAATTTGTCTACGACCTCAGGATTTTTCAAGAAATCATCATTTTTTCGTTGAAATGGTTTGATAAACCAGTAATTCGAAGGTATATTGTATTATTATTTATGGAACCGAATAGAAATAAACATAATGAAATATTTAAACGTTTAGAGTTACTTACGAAGCACGAAACACTTCAAATCATGTGAGCGCTTGACGAATTGCTGCCATTGTCGCTGGCATTGTGGCTGTAATGTAATTTAAATTAGATATCTATTTTCCATAATTATATTTTCATTTACACAGGAAGTAAGGTAAGTATTTTTAACTTACTTCTCATAAACGAAATTTTTAACTTCTGCTGATATCTTACGTTCTTTTTTAAAGTTCAATCGATTTTTTATTAATATGAGTGAAATTTTCGGGTCGGTTAGGTATAATGCTCGATTAAAAACGTCTAGTATTCTATTTTTTCGGCTACTTTGTCGTGAATGCGGTATCATATTTTTTCTGTATAATTTTCTGTGGCATAAATTATACAGAAAAAATATGATACCGCATTCACGACAAAGTAGCCGAAAAAATAGAATACTAGACGTTTTTAATCGAGCATTATACCTAACCGACCCGAAAATTTCACTCATATTAATAAAAAATCGATTGAACTTTAAAAAAGAACATAAGATATCAGCAGAAGTTAAAAAATTCGTTTATGAGAAGTAAGTTAAAAAGATGAAATACTTACCTTACTTCCTGTGTAAATGAAAATATAATTATGGAAAATAGATATCTAATTTAAATTACATTACAGCCACACACAGCAGTCTACAAGTAGTGCCAGCGACAATGGCAGCAATTCGTCAAGCGCTCACGAGATTTGAAATGTTTCATGCTTCGTAAATAATTCTAAACGTTTAAATATTTCATTATGTTTATTTTTATTCGATTCCATAAATAATAATATACCTTCGAATTAGTGGCTTATCAAACCATTTCAACGAAAAAATTATGATTTTTTGAAAAATCCTGAGGTCGTAGACAAATTTTGAGACCAGATTTGAAATCAGCATGAAAAAATCTACGGGAAATGATGTGTCGCATGTTAAAAAAAAATTTTTTCCGCGCGTGGTATTGGAAAAACCACAATTTTCTTGGAATTGTGCAACTTTAACGAATTTTTTCAAGGTCAAAAAGCCGTTCGTACCACAATCTCTATAATTATTTCATATTCTGCCAAGTTTCAGCTTTCATTTTAAAAAAATTTCATCGCTCTATCTCATTTCTATCGAAAGTTCTTTGATTTTGACACAGAATTCTTCCGTTTGACCCATAGTGCGGCGCGGCAAAATCATTATAATCACAACAAAACTTTTCCCTTCTTCAGATTATTATCAAATAATTGACGATAATCGTACCACGGCCGGTTTCGCAAAAATTTTATTTTATGATTATTATCTAAATTACAAAGATACTTACTAGAAATTATTAAATAAATATACGTATTATTATAAAAATTGCGAGAAATTTAACAGAAGTCTGTCTTGGAATTTTTGTGAATCAACGTATACCAGTCACATGTTGTGCTCGGTGCGGTTAGTGTTAATGAAAATGGCAATTAGCATGAAAATCTCCAGTCTAGAAACCAGTGTTTCGTCAGACAACGTTGATTTCGTTTAGACTGCGGATCTTATGAAAATAAAAACTATGAAGTTGTATTATATAGGCTGTGTAATTTACAGCAAACTGGAAAAAAATAGAAATTTGTTTCCTTCTCTAATAATTTTAATATACTGGGGATAATGTAGCGATATTCTTAAAATCTTCCAACCTTATCTTTCATTATGTAAAATCTTACGATTATTTTCATTTTGTGAAAATTATTAAAGAAAGAATGACCATTTTGTTGGACCTCTGTTTCTTAGAATTGATGCGGACAACTTTTATTTTACGCAAAGATCCTCTGCTTAGAAATAACACATGACGTACCCGAGACGTATTTGTACGCCGAGGAGTTAACACGAAAGTTTGTAATTTTCTACAAGTAGTAAACTCACTCGCTATTAGCTGAACATTTGATTCGAAACAAACATGAATCATGAAACGTCACGGACGTATTCGTCAGCTTTCCGGTCACGAGAACGGCCAAGGGTGGCTGCTGTTTCCGAAAAAGTATAAACAAGGAGGAACATTAGGCGTGAGATATGCGTGTCCTTCCTCCACTTGGTTCAGTCTATCTCGAGAATGTCTCACAGTTAGCTCCAAGATTAGTTTCAGTTATTGCCGATAGTATACAGGCTGATTCAACTAACAAAGGACATCAGCCAAATGTAACACTAACTAACACGATTTTAATGAAATTTATACAGGATATAGTTTGTTGATTTGACATGTATCTTTTTTTATCTGCAATAATCCATAGGAGGTGAAAATAGCCCTCAAAGTTGGAGATGAAAACCCCAGTTTTGCTATAATCTTGGGAACTAGGACAATGGTTTTTTTTTAATTTGTGTGTTTTCGATCAAGGAATGTAGTCATATAAAAATATTTCAAAAAAAATTATTTTATATCTCTTATAATTATATCTTTAATCTAACTAGTAGAGGTCACTAGACTGTGTGTGGATTTTGATGCAAAATAAAAGTTTCTTTTCAATTATTTTCTCTCTTAATAATATTAATAAGTAACAAATAATATAATAATATGGTACATATTACGTTAAGTGGAGGCATCTCGGATGATCTTGACCTTGATATATGTTATCAAGAACAACATTCTGACTATTCTGAGTAATCCTCAAGAAGTTTTAGCCGGCGCGGCGTTGTTCATTAAAAGATTATAAACTAAAGAAGTTTTCAAAATACATATAGCAGTTATTTTAAGTAATGAAGGCTAAAACGATATACTGTATTGACATATGTTATCAAGGTCACCTTTCTAAGTAACCTCCAAGAGGTTTTAGTCGTCGCTCGTTTTTCATTAAAAAGTTATAAACAAAAGAAGTTTCGGTAATTATTTAGAAAGAGGCACTCCTCTCCGATTTTGATGAAATTTAAATATGTTATAGATTTCGACATTTTGAACAACTTTTTCCTTTTCGCATATAGGGAGGTTGCTTTTAGTTTCCGAGATCTTCGCAAAAAGCTATTGGTACAATAATACTGTAGTATTAGGGATGATTCCCGAGGTCATTCGAAGTAACCTTTTCCTTTACAGAAATGCTCTCCGCGGCTTTGTTACCGAGTTACCAACGAAAAACACAAATCAATCAGCACGCGGGTACAACGGACGGACTCCGGCTCGGCCAATTCCAACACCGCGCTCAGCAGAGCCTGTCGTA
>CM052251.1:218188-245996 GCA_028455795.1 Lasioglossum marginatum | reverse complement strand
CTCTCTCTCTCTCTCTCTCTCTCTCTCTCTCTCTCTCTGAAAAATACACACTGTCAATTTTCGGTTCCCCTTCAGAAGGCAACCCGCTTCTCAATTTTCGGTTCCCCTTCACAAGGTAACCCGCTCGGCGTTTTAGGGCGACAGAAACCACAAAACTATTTTATATAATAGAAAGATTATATATATATTATATACAATATTTGTCATATATCAAATAGTAATATCAAAGGTGACACGCTTAACTGAATCACGCTGTATATTCTAAACGAAGGAGACGCCGTTGTCATCAATTGATTTCACTTCCCGTTTGCTTAGACTATGGCAAGTTTCACTACTTCCTCCTCACGGTATGCGGCTTCGTCAGCACCAGCGAGGAGATGGACGTGATCTCCATGTCCTTCATATTGCCGAGTGCACAATGTGACCTAAAGCTCGACACGCAAGCCAAGGGATGGCTAAACTCGATCATCTTCATCGGCATGATGGCCGGCGCGTACGCCTGGGGCTCCGTCGCGGATGCCCTGGGCCGTCGGAAGGTTCTCATCGCCATCTCGTTCACGAACGCCCTTTGCATCGTGGCCTCCAGCTTCAGCCAATCTTATGAACTCTTCATGCTCTTCCGTTTTCTCAACGGTGCTGCGTAAGTAACATAATCATTTGTACATGCATGCCATCATTTATGGTGTCCCATTTGAAGTTTTGCGTACAGTAGTGCCCGGTTGAAGGCTAAAACTATAAACTATTAACGGGGTTAAGAATTAAGACACAATCACAAGTGGGAACAATATAAGACTTTTCAACAACAGTACAGAAAAAAGTGAATGATCGATAAATATAAAATTTTGTATTTCAGTTTACTATATTATGAACTATAAAAAAATGCTTGTAATATTTAAAAAATAATTTGTTCTTATGCCTTTCGTCGTCTTTGCTCGGAATATATACTCTTCACGATGGCTAGCTGGTGTACAGGATTCCTTTGTAGGAATCGAATTAACTATATCAGAAATCCCAAAAATGTCGTAAACTGTGATATATTCTCTAGGCATTGACGATCCCACATTTCAATTTTTGTGAAAATTAACAAAATGGCAGAGATTTTAAATTTAATAACTGAATTTCGGTAGAAAAGTTAATTTTTTATTTATATTTAAGAAAATAATGGAAAAATGAAAAAAATCGATGATCAATGCCTAATAGATATTATAATGAAGACAACTGTAAAATTTTAATGTAGTTGCTAAGGTATAACTCGAGATATCTTGTACGTTTTGAAAATCGCAACTCTGAGAAAAACGCGTTTAAAGTTTACAAATGTAATTTTTCTATAAAAAAAATTTCGATTTTTCAAAATATTACTGTGCCCTAACCCCTTAAAATTGCACTATCCATCCCCACTCTTCCCTTACCATTACTAGTGCCTCGAGATCAGCGGAACCATATCTCAGTAGGCAAAGAAAGAGAATAAAGATCGTTGCACTAGACTGCACCGCCGATGCCTGTTTGATACCGCGCAGAGGTCTGCATGTCCCTTCAGCGCAAAACATTTTCTTCCGAGAATTTGTTATTTTCGAAACTGCCGCCCGTAAGGCAAACAGCCATAAAGCATCGGTTAAGGTTACAAGTTTAGAGAACATTGTGCATCAGAGCCCCTTTTTTTCGAATTAGGGTGCATTCATACAGGGGCGCCGGCTACGGGCGCCGTAGCAAAAAATCATTTTCGAGCGCGGATTGACGGCTCCCTGCTGTGCGAACATGGGAAAAAGGTTTCCATGGGCTCCCCACTCCTTTAGGCAAACTATCGATAGCTCTCCTTCAAGAGATCATGGAAATAGGGGCAACGTTCCTGCCACTTGGTGGTGATTCTTCTTAAACAATAATTTAAAATAATTATTAGAACATCTTTCTAATTCGATTTGAAATTCAGTTTTTCCCCCATTATTTGCAACAACGTGTTGCCATCTTTTTCAGGTAACCTGACAATTCCTGTGTACATATATATTATTACACGGTTGCAATATTCCCATCAACGAAACTTTTAACTTCCGGTGATATCTTATTCTTTTATTTTTATCATCGGAAGTAAAGAAATTCGGCGATGAGAAGTAAGTTAAAAAGATTAAATACCTCTCTTGCTTCCTGTGTAATTACATTAACGAAATCTCCCTGTTTCTAGCTATCCTAGTCCTCCTTCCTCTTCCAAATTGTTGAATACCTACTGGGTGAACGTCCAATTTATTTAAAATATTCGGCAAATTAATAGCGGTAAAAACATGTTTTCAACTGAAACAAGCAATATCACGACATTCTTCAATTGTTTAAATCTTTTACTGTTTTATATTTTGCCTAATCATAAACGCATAAAGATCCGCAGTCTATTAATTAATATGAGAAACTATGTTTATCTATCGCGCCTGTTTCGAAAGATTATTACTAGACTGCGGATCTGCATTTATAACAAAATTGTAGGAAAATTTAAAAATTTGAAGATGCCAATACATGATTTCTCGACTATTAAAATTATTGAGAGAAGAAATAACATTCAGTCTGGATTCTATTCAATCGCTACAGACTATTTTTATTTTGTATAAAGATCCGCAGTCTAATTATTACGTTCAGAAACTGGTTTTGCTCATCTAGATTTTGAGCAAAGTCTGTAACTAATTTATATATAATATTCTAGAAAAACTATTTTCGACTAATTTCGACATCATATTTTTGATAGGAATGGATAGAAGAGCTATCTTAATTGTTGAATACTTACCTGCTGGGTGAGCACCCAATTTATTTAAAATATTCGGCAAATTAATGGCGGTAAAAACATGTGTTTTCAACTGAAACAACTTGAAGCTCCGCAGATGTGCAGCCATTGTAATTCAGTGAAAAAAGGTAGACACTTCGCATTGCAGGTATGCAGGAACAGTGAACATTTACAACAGGGACGACTGAACGTGCTGTTTTCTACATTGCTCGGATATAGCATTTTTATTTCGCCGGAGAAGTCGGGGCCCACGCAAATGACTTTACAGTAAACACATGTTGTGTCCGAAAGTACCGATTTCTCGCTCAATAATGCAATGACCTGGCATAGATCTCTCCACAAAGAACAGCCCCGGGAACGGCACCAAAATAAATCGCGCCTATCCCCGAAACTGCGTGTCAAACGAGACCTGCCTCCTCCTCTCTGACCCAATCGGCCGCGCACTCGACCTACATCGACGAGTCACCCCGTTGTCCTGTCAGGAAACCTCCTTCTCAGGCTCGCATCAATACAATGTCACCAGTTGGGACTCATGCGAGATGGCGTCCGGCCACCCCTCTGCAACCGCGAAGTAGTGGGCGGTAACGGTTTTTTATAATATCTTAGGTCTTAGCCTACTGCTGCTCCGCTATCGCTCGCACGGAGCAGCGAGTATAAACAAATCGGCGGGCGACACACCACGACTTTTTGGCAGGGATTTATACCGGTATAATACCGGTATACAAAATAACGGTATTATACCGGTATTACCCTAATAACCTTCATAATACCGTTATTTTGTATACCGGTATAAATCCCTGCTTTTTGGGCAACGTTGCACTCTATTGTTATGGATTCTGAGTTGATACATTATAATTTAGTATGAGGAAATCCCTTCCGCCACGTGTTGACCACGTGTTTTCCTTCGTGTTTACGTCGGACGGTGGTCATAAAGAAATTCATGCTCGTCGAAGGGACTTATTTTTACAATAGCCTCATTTTTAGAGTAGCCCAGTACCGGTCCTTATCTGTCATAAAATTGATGGGCTTAAGGCTTAAGCTAACGGACGAACGGTACAACGCCTTCTACCTTCATTATTACCACGTGCACCATAATATCGGAAACAGGAAGATTTCGTTAATGTAATTACACAGAAAGCAAGGGAGGTATTTAACCTTTTTAACTTACTTCTCATCGCCGAATTTCTTTACTTCCGATGATAAAAATAAAAGAATAAGGTATCACCGGAAGTTAAAAGTTTCGTTGGGATGTTGCAACCGTGTAATAATATGTACACACAGGAATTGTCAGGTTACCTAAAAAAGATGGCAACACGTTGTTGCAAATATAACCAAACATAACCTAACCCTAACCGTCCTTCGAATTTCTAGAAGAATGCTAATCCTCGAGTTGCCTTACGCAAGGCACTCGAGGGTTTAAGCTGAGGGTTTCGGAAAAGTGGCCATAAATCAATCCGAGTGGCCTTCTCCGTGTACCGTTCGCGAGGTACTTGAGGGTCCCGGATTCGGACGCAGCGGGCCTCATGGTCCCCACAAGCGGCGGCTAAGATCGTATATCTTGTGCAGCACGTGCCAAAAACGTTTGCGTTGAAATACGCACTTACAGAAATTTCCCTCGGTTTGACTTGAGGTGGGGACTTCCTCCTCCACCGGCGAGGGCTGTACCGGAAGATCCTCCCTCAAGTCAGCTAGCGAATAGGGACGATTTTCCCCCAAAAACGGGCCCAGGGTCCGAGCGTTCCACGCCACCACCAAGATGGCGGGATAAGTGGACTCTGGGAGAAGAATCAGAATCACTACAGTTACGCAGATGATCGAACGTAAGGAGTCTCTCGCACACAAAATAGTCGCGCAAATAAATAGACGAGTTGTGAAACGCACACTCTCAAAAACTTGTAAACCGCGCCGTTTTCATACATCATCCGCTACGTTCATTGCTCCGAATTAAACAGTCACCGAAAGTTAGTTCGGCCGGTGACCGTGTTGTAAATATTGTTAATAAATAGTCATAAAGTTCAGACTAAAATAATTATTTGCGACACG
Source organism: Lasioglossum marginatum (assembly GCA_028455795.1). Lineage (NCBI taxonomy): Eukaryota > Metazoa > Arthropoda > Insecta > Hymenoptera > Halictidae > Lasioglossum > Lasioglossum marginatum. The sequence goes on along the minus strand of CM052251.1, from coordinate 241,192 downwards.
ACATTTCTACAATGCCGTTTTGGGTTTCTTCTATGTCATAGGTTCTTAAACTGTAGCCACTGCCGGGGGTCCGTGAAACAATTTTGACATTAACTTTACATTCCTTATTTCAATAATTAATTCATCATTGAGCCAGGAATAAAGTCTCACGAACGACGTAAAATGTCCAGGGTTGGGAGGGGACCCGCAAATAAAATGTTGTTCAAGAGGGGGGCCTTGGACTACATAAGTTTTAGAACCCCTGTTCTATGTAGTTTCAATGGGGACGCGCACACCTAGCGACGCCGCTGTGCTGTTGCCGCTAAGTGTGCGCGTTCCCATTGAAACTACATAGAACAAATCCAAAACAGCGTCGATGGTGCGGTGCTGGTTAGGCGGCGCACAGTGGGACCTTTTGTCTTACCTTTACCATTGTTACGTCCTGAGGTGAACGTATCAAAGATTTGATAGTTAATTTGAAGTTTAATTTGAAAGATAAAAATTGAGATACAACGCAGTTTTGAACTTACCTGCATTCACTGGCTTCGGTTCGGGTAATTGAGGATTTCTTAAATTCTTTGGGTTTGTTTGGGGATTTGGTACGAAGAAATCGAAGTTGGGAAGACTCTTGTAAAAATGATTTTATATTCCGAGTTAGTTTTAACTAAACAAATATATTTTAAGCATCAAATTTCGGTTACATTAAGTTATAAAAATCTTACTATAATTTGTTAGTTATTACCGCTAGGTAGATTATTCCTTCTTTGATCAGAACAGTCTTCTTGGTAGCTGAAGGGTTCTGCGTAGATTTGAAAGATGTTGAAAATATAATCCAGCGGGTTATCTCGCTTTTCAAATTTCACTTTCGCTGAATGAACGCACTTTTGAACAACGTATTTATGACTATTGATGGTGTTTCGTATACTGTATTTTGTGGACTGAGCTCCTAATGAGGGGCCATCCCTTTTATAGATCGATCGATCTTTTGTTCTTAGCTTGATTTTCATAAGGTGGTTACTTCATCACCAATTCTTCTTAATCGATCACTTTCTTCTCTGTCATTCTTTTCTTGGCTAGATCATGTTACTCTACGCATCTCATAGATCGATTTCTTCTTAATTGATTTCTTCTCAGTCACTCTCTTTTTAATTATGTGCATTGCATTTTTATCTTCCTCTTGGCTAGATCTTATTACATCTGTGTGTCTCGTAGATCGAGGAACAATTCATTGCTCATCGATTCTTCTGAAAAATCTTCGCAGTCTTTAGTGATGGACAGTCTTCAACGGATATTCGCTCACGATTTATATTTTGGAAATGACTCAATCATTTAATGAAATTTTCGCTACGTATTTATTTCGTTTAATAAAGATTCAAATTCAAAAGGAGTTTTCCTAATTCTATCGCACGCAATGTGGTGTAATATACGATAGTTCGACATTGATTATCAACAATAGTATTTAATATTTAATTTCTCGTACAACATTCGTACAATATTATTAAAGTAAGCATAAAAAGAAATTCAAAAAGTATATGTTATACATGATTGATTATATCAATTATTAGTGATGGCTGAACCACCGGACGTGACACCATATACAGTATTTTATCCATAAATGTCCCAAATATCTGGCCTGTAAATGTCCCAGATCTACCCCCACTACTGCGGAGTATGGCCCCTTGAGGGGCCATGAAACTCGAGAGGCCTCGATCGCCGAGAAGTATGACATCATGCGGCTCGGGTATACTAATCTGAATTTCTAACTTCTTTATTTTTCATAATTTTTTTATGGGACTTTGAAAAACGTATTCGTGGCATTTTTCTAATGCAAAATCATACCAAATATGATATAATTCCGATGATATTTACTTGTGTAATAGACAATTAAAGTTTCTGGCGCAAGGAAGGACAACGCATAGAAAGAAAGAGACGCGGAGAGCCATAGTCGCCGGCACAGTTCAAAGGCTCGCGCTCCTTGCGCCAGAAACTTTAATCGTCTATTATACATGTAAATATCACCGGAATTATATCATATTTGGTATGATTTTGCATTAGAAAAATGCCGCGAATATGTCAATGAAAGTTCCATAAAAAATAATGAAAAATAAAGAAGTTAGAAATTCAGATTAGTTATGTTTATACTTCTCGGCGACCGAGGCTTCTCGAGCTCGGCTGTCCTTCTCTACGTTCGGCAAAAGTCAAAGAATACTATCCCTGACGCATAAATGTCCCTCGGCAGACCCGTGCTGGGGACTTATATCGATAGAATACTGTACCATATTTTTTTATTATTATCACCACAAGTTAAAAAATTCGTTGGTGAGAAGTCAGTTAAAACGATTAAATACTTACCTTACTTCCTGTGCAAATGAAAATATAATTGTGGAAAATAGATAACTAATTTAAATTACATTACAGTCACACGTAGCCTACAAGAAGGGCCAGCGACAATCGCAGCGATACGTCGAGTGATCGTTCGTCAAGTGATATACGTCAAGTAACCGTTCAAATACTTCGTTATATTTATTTTTAATGTGTTTTATATACGAGAATACAATATACCTTCAAACTAGTGGGTTATTCATTTCATCGAAAAAATGATTGCATTAGTTTTGTTCACAAAAATCGATTTTTTGCAAAATCCTGAGGTCGTAGACAAATTTTGAGACCAGATTTGAAATCGGCGTGAAAAAATCTACGGGAAATGATGTATAACATGTTACAAAAAAATTTTTTCCGCGCGTGGTATCGGGAAAACCACAATTTTCTTGAAATTGTGCAAGTTTAACGAATTTGTTCAAGGTTCAAAAACGTTCATACCAAAATCTCCCTATTTTTCCCATATTCTGCAAAGTTTCAGTTTTAATTTTAAAAAAATTGCATCGCTCTATCTCGTTTCTACACCGTGGTCTCGGGTTCGAATCCCGCCGGCACCTCTGAAAATGCTTTTCATTAGAAAAAGGTTTTCATGTGATATCTAAACTGTGGTGCCTCAAGGTGGTTCGGAACCCACCTTAATAAATAAACTGTAGGTCCCGCTGAAATTAGGCGATAGTGAGAATGGAAAGAGAGGGGAGATTGGTAAATGGATTTGAAACCCCGAGGGGACCAAATATCATTACTTTACTATCTCGTTTCTATCGGAAGTTCTTTGATTTTGTCTCCGATTTCGACAAAAGGTCCAACTGTGCGATAAACGAAAAGAAACAGACGTACTTCAAATAAAGATGCAATAATGATAATTTCTTACCTTTCTGGTTTGGATCTTAACAATCCATTGGTACTATGTTTAAAATGGTAAGTAGGTGAGACAAGCAGTTTGAAAATTTAACGAGTAAGGCTACAATCACAGTGGAGCCGATATGGGTCTGTACCCTAAGTACGCGTGCTATTCGATAGGAATCGGCTGCCGTGTCTGATCATGACCTACCGATTCCACTTCATCCAAATACAGTACTCTCTCGGCAACTGTCAGAAAGCGGTCAAGCGATAAACATACGCGGCGACCGAGCCAGCGAGTAGTCGAGTATTGGAAAAAGGAGTCGAGTGAAGCAAAGGATTGAAACTTTTCTAATTTTTTATTGTTGTTTTTAATGAAACTTTCACCACCGTATTTGTCTCGTTCCTCTAATTAAAATGACACCGAACACGGTATAGTTACGATCATAATTACTCGTGATCGTAACGTGTTAATCAATTCATAATATAGGGTTTTCATATCGTATTTCTGTCATTTCAGCCTCGGAGGCAGTGGACCTGTCATCTGGTCGTACTTTGCAGAGTTCCAGCCGAAGTCTAAGCGAGGCTCGATGTTGTCTTTTATGGCTGCCTTCTGGACACTTGGGAACCTCTTCGTCGCTGGTAAGTTTACGTATGCTATTGTACAATATCTTGCAAACAAACTAATGAAAATTTCACTTTAAAGTTTAAAGTCGATGGCACCCTAATTGTAGAAACGTGTGAACGTGATTGAATTATAAGAAACAATATATAGTAGAAGTGTGCGGGCCGCCCGAAAATCGGGCTCAGACTTTCGGACGGGCTTGATTCGGGTGCCTGATACTTCATGAGGTATCGGGCGGCCCGAGAGAGTGACTCGACTTCGTCAGACGCGTTCGGAAATGATCGGACAAGTTCGGACGAGCGAGTTATCGCGATACCTGAGAACTGAGAACACAACTAGAACAACTCTGCGTTCTTATGAAATAGATAATGATAATAATTAATAATGGTATTCTTCCATAACTTATAACGTAATTTTTAATATACTTGGTTTTTTTATAATTACAGTAGTTATATTTGGAAAACTTGTACATAATCTTTATTTCTATTAAATTTTGAAATAATGCACGTTACACGTGAAAAAAACATTAAAATATAAAATTAAAATATAAAAGCATCATTAAAATATCCTTACGGAGTGACATACACCTAGAAGGTATAAAAATAAGGTAAATTATGACAACTTTGTAAGGAGTGCTGTTTTTATTAACAGTTATACAACTTACTTAATATCTTTTTATATAACTGTTATTAATTAACTATCATTAATCTGACAGAAATTCTTAAAAGATAATACATAATAAAATAGCAAAATAGAAATTGTTGTACCTTAATTTATCTTATTTTTATATCTTCTAGGTGTATGTCACTCCGTAAGGATATTTTAATGATATTATCGACACATATAATATGCAAGTTCATTCGTAACAAATTCATCAGAATGCCAGAAATATTGTATTTTAAATTTTTCATATGTAACGTGCATTATTTCAAAATTTAATAGAAATAAAGATTATGCACAAGTTTTCCAAATATAACTACTGTAATTATAAAAAAACCAAGTATATTAAAAATTACGTTATAAGTTATGGAAGAATACCATTGTTAATTATTACCATTATCTATTTCATAAGAACGCAGAGTTGTTCTAGTTGTGTTCTCAGTTCTCAGGTATCGCGATAACTCGCTCGTCCGAACTTGTCCGATCATTTCCGAACGCGTCTGACGAAGTCGAGTCACTCTCTCCGGCAGCCCGAAATTCTCGGGCCGCCCGATACCTCATGAAGTATCAGGCACCCAAATCAACCCGACATGCGACAGTCCGCGGCTCGGCCCGACGATTCGGGCGCCCGAAAATCGGGCGGCCCGCACACCCCTAGTATATAGATATGCTATCAAAGACGAGTTGCTTAAGATATTTTATATATAAAAATAGAAATAGGAGTATATAAAATAGGAAAGTATGTGTTTCTGTATGTATGATCCCATCGATCTGATTCGGCGGGTCTGTCGTACGTGTTGTCTATCTGTCGTGGTTGAAGTTGTCGGAGCGCGGTGGTTGTAAATCAGCGCTGTTGTAAATAATCGTGCGCGTTTTTGTCTGCTATAAGAACCTTTTCAGATATACCTAACGTGACCATTTATTTTTTTCCTTAAAACGGACATCTACTAATTTTTAAGTAATGTGTATTCAAGAAAACGTATATTTCTTCATAGTTTCTATCTATTAATGAAAAAAACAGGAATGAGAACACGTGAAAATAAATACAATAATTTATGTGGTCTTATATTTTTCTGAAGAACAAATTTGCTTTAGTGTAGTACTCGCAACCGGGAAGCGAGCGAACTAGCAGGCTTCTGGCCGACTTACAATGTATGAGACTTATTGGCATGCCGTCGTCACTGCGCTCCTAGGCGCTACTGTTGGATGATTTTTAGATTTTTCGCGTCCTTTTTTGGAATTGTTACCGTGGGTTGCTGTCTTTCTGAAATCGGGACATCTCGGCGTCCCGAAGCTGTGCTTGGGGACAACGGGACAGGCTACCTAAAAACGGGACGTATGGTCACATTAGGTATACCCAGGGATGCGTACCGCGGACTAATCCTAACCCAAACCCGGTTAACCGACCGAGAGAGCCGGTTAACCCCTCTTGGAAGCGGGTTAACCTGCACGGAGCGGGTTTCAGAGTCTAGAGACAGCGGGTTAACCCGCTCCCGAGTAGGTTACTAGTGAGATAAGATGGATACTTCTAGACAGTTCACTTCAGAGTTCAGAGATATACGAATATATGTACATATACTACGGATAAAAAGAGATCCCTCTTGTATTGCAATTTTCCTTTATTATTTAGTTTTGGATGTTTTTTTGTTTTTGAATTTTTATTGTTATGATTAAAATAAAATAAAATAATCAAAAAATATATTCAGCAAAATTTGTAACTGATTAGATTGCATCTTTCAATGTTAACGTATTCGATTCTAATTTCGTTATTGGAACTAGCAAAGTGGAAAAATTAACTTCAATAAATGCTAAATCATAAATAAAACTCTCATTTTTTATAATTTTTCTTGGGCATATTAATATTATATAATATTTTTATGGTATCATAAGAAATTTAATGAAACTAATTAACTACATATATAACTATTTATTAAAAAATAATAATTAATGATTAAATATAATTATTAAAATAAAATAACTATTAAATAATATTCAAAACAGGCAATAAAATAATAAAGCGCTTCAGACCTAATAAAGCATACTGACAAGGGAACATATTCAGTCGGTACAAGCCGATTTTTATGAGACTTATGCGAGATATAGTTCTTTGATTTGTTTTTCCAATTTTCATCGAAAATTTACATTACAAAGTTACAACTATGGTATTCATGATCCTACTGTAGTCTTGTGTAACCGGGTTAACCCTAACCCGAATCCGGTTCGGTTCTCGTAACCCAAGTAACCCGCCTAACCGGGTTACAGAAGAATTCGAACCGGGTTAGGCGGGTTACAGAATTCTTCTGTAACCCGGTTAGGCGGGTTACGAAACCCGAACCGGGTTCGGGTTAGGATTCGCATCTCTGGGTATACCGCCTATGATTGGGCGCAACCCGCACGGAGGGCCTCGCTAGAGCGAGCAGCTATAGTATTTTATAAATCTTAACTGATTCATCGATACTAACCTGAAAACAAGTTATAACAAAAAATAATGGACGCACATGAAAAATGTAACTGTATTTTAATTACTGCCACCAATGTCAAAGTAACGAACAATTATAAGTTATGTTGTTTTTATCTTGTCTATCATCTTCTCAAAACGCTAACAAATTGTGAGAAGTTTGATTATGTTAAACAATATTTGTAATACTATACTTTCTTGTGTAGGTTACACGTAAACAAAATCGTACCGTTTTTCTTCAGGCTTAGCATGGTTGATCATCCCTAATGAAATCGGCATTGTGAGTTCGACGTTCACATATAACTCCTGGCGAATCTTCCTGCTGATCTGCGCTGCTCCGTCGTTTATCGTCGCGGGGCTGCTCCTGCTGCTCCCTGAATCCCCCAAATACCTCTTATCCTGCGGAAGATACGAGGAAGCGCTCGAGATCTTCCGCGGGATCTATGCCATTAACACTGGCAAACCGCGTGAAAGTTACACGGTAAGTTTATACAGATTAATATACAGCAGGTCTGGGCAACTTGCTGCTCGCGAGCCGCAGACGACTCCTCTCCCTACTCCAGTGTCGCCAGATCGGGAAAATCGAGGGGAACACAGTACCCCTCTTTGATAACCAGATTAATACGTTACATGTTACGTCGCGTGCGCGACGGGGACGCAACACGAATTCAATCGCACGCGGCACGTCACGTGACCAGTCTATCGGTCCTATCGAGACCTTATGGTCTCAGTGGGGGATGTTGGAATATGCTTATGGTGGTGGAATGGGATAGTGGAAGGGGAGAAGGCGGAGTGGGGAAATCGACCGTTTTTGGTCGATTCTGGTGACTCTGCCCTGTTCCCGGGTCCGCCCCACCAAACTTGTGTGAAGTGTAGGAGGAGGTTGGGGAGATTAGGAGTATCGTCACGCGAGGCAAAGCATGATAAGGGCAATATGAAATACTTGATAGTGGGGGAACCGGTATACTGGTAGTGGGAGTCGTGAAGCGACAGTGGGGAAGAAATTGCCCGGCCCTGGTGTACAGGGTGTGTCGCTTAAGGGTGGGATTTCCCATCTCTACAGCACCACCTACATTTAGGAGTTCCCCTAGTACCGGACATTTAAGTTTTTCTTTAACACTAGGTTTACGGAGGTCTAGAAATAACTATTTCACATTATTATATAAACATAACAACAATGTGTCTATCCAAACTTTTGGCCATTTTTCCAATAGTATATACCCCAAGAAATAAATTTGGTAAATAATTCCTCAGGGAAGCATCTTTACAATCTTAATAATCGCAAATTAAGAATATTAGAACCCGTCATTTTGACTGGTCCCGTAAACCTAGTGTTAAATACATGGCAAATGTAATGCGTTATCTCTGCGTTATCTCTAAATAAACAATATTAGAAACCAAAATAATTTGGCAAATAATCAACGTTTTCGTCATAATCCTCCTTGCGCAAGATATCCAGAAAGATAATTAATAGACTCCGGATGTTTATGCAAAATAAAAAGTTTGTAAAAATATTTTTTATATTCTTCATTGATAATTCTAATGTGGTGAAAATAATATATTACTACTCTTAAAGTCTTGATATTTTTACTGTTTTAAATTGCACTTGCTCACTTGCTAATTGTAATTACTAATTATATATAGGTACTGTCCGTTGTTAAGGGAACTACCCCTAATTGTTACAGACACTCGGTATATTCTTGTTTTAAAATTTGTTCGGCAGGTAAAAGAATTAATCCTCGATGACTTCCAAGAGCCAGAACCGGCGAAGGTTGGTGTCGAGAAAAATAAATGCAAAACAATGCTCGGTGACATCGTAGAGAATAGCAGACAACTATTCGTCTCGCCGATTCTTCGTTTCACCATAATCTCGATCATCATCAACTTCACCTTTCACATCGGTTATTATGGTTTAATGATGTGGTTCCCCGAGCTGTTCAATCGTTTCGACGAATTCCATCGTGACCATCCAGGCGAGGTGGCATCGATATGCCAAGTGACCGATTATGTGGTTCAAAAAGGCTCCCATAAAATCGAGAACCTCTGTTCGGATAAAATCGGTGCCTCCGTCTTCATGGAATCGTTGATCACCGTAGCCTCTGCTATTCCCGCAAATATCATCGCTGTTTTGGGAATGGACCGTCTCGGCCGCAAATTTTTCCTTGGTGGGTATATAAATCAATTGACATAATGTCATGTTAACAAATATAATCCCAACAAAATAGCAATTTAATTAATGCTCAGGATTTGAAACAAAATTAATATTTGAATGTACAGTGGTCGAAATAATGATAGGTTCACTTCAATTTGTTGATATAATGTTGTGTTTAAGACAGTATTTTTGATTTTACTTATTATTATTTATTCATTCTAATATATTTAACAAAAAAAACACAGCTCAATTACACAATGTTAATTAATATCAATTACAAATTTTCTATTACAACACTTGAAATTTAGTTGCGAAATAAACATAGGTTCATTATGTATTTTTACACAAAAAATTAAAAAAAGAAGAAAATAAAAATAATTCAGTACTTAGTTGAACCTCCTTCCTGTTTTATAATTTCAAATATTCTGCGTGGAATTGATTGAATTAATTTTTGTAATGTTTCTTAAATTTTTTTTATCATGCAGATCGTGCCAGTAATATTAAAACTCATCTGGGCTGTCCAAATTAAATTTTTTTCATCAGAAAAAATCATCATCTTCCACTTTTCGGTCCATGACATATGATATTCTGCAAACTTTAATTTCTCTTCCTTGTGGAATTTAGTTAGCGGAGGTTTTTTCGCTTTTTTAGAATATTTAAGTGTCCCACTCGATCTCAGAATTTGCTGTACACGTCGAACACCAACTGGCAAGTCTAATTCCATTTTTATTTTAGAGGCACCAAGCATATTTCGCCGTGCTTCTTGAAAAATTTTACCTTTTTCTCTATGTGTTAATTTTTTTGGATGACTTGTAGTTTTTTTATTGCCGTATTTTTCTTTTAATTTTAAAGAATTGTTTATGACATTTAATGACCTTTTCAATCTTCTTCCAATTTCTCTGTTAGAGAGACTCATATTGCGGAAAGCAATAATTCGGCCCTTTTCGTTATCATTTAACGATTTCCCCGTGTTATTGTGCTTTAATAATATTAAGCGAACATAAAATATTTTTTATAATTTTTAAACTTTATAAATCTGTGTACTTACCATACAAAAACGTTCAAAAAATGGCACTATCAATAGTAATTTTTAAATATTTCTCCGTGAACCTAAGATTATTTCGTATCTTGTACTCGATAATTTTTCAAGTATTTTTGAATCAGGTAGGTTTTTACACTAATACTGTTGATAGTCGACTGACTGCTTACACAATGTGTAGAATACATTCTTGCGAAATAAAAGCAAATGCCACAGTACACTTCCGAAAACGAAAATAAAATTAGAAGGAGTAAACCAGCCGACGCGGCTAGTGAACCTATCATTATTTCAACCACTGTATGTAGCATGTAAAGAACATCGCCATTTATTACAAACGCCTGATGACTAATTCATTATTATAATTATTTAAGAATGTGCATGAACTTATCCTTTTACAAGTATCCGATATTAATAAAGTAAAAATTGGCTACGTGTGAATTTTCTCATTTATTTAAGGGGGTAGATAGGTAATCTCGTTTCCAGGATTGCAAGGCTGAGGGATGCGCTTTCTCATTTCTCGATAATGCAAAGATGGGGTTTTTCAGTAGTCAAAAGTGCTAGATAAAAGATCAGTCTAGACCGCAATCGCCCTCAAAAGTCCAATTTTACGTTTAGGAGGCGTAATTTGCATTATTCGGAAGCATGTAGCTATTTTCATAAAGCTGTGCGATAGCTACATCCTGCCGAATAATGCAAATTACGCCTCCTAAACGTAAAAATAGGACTTTTGAAGGCAATCGCGGCCTATATTGATCTTTTATCTAGCACTTTTGACTACTAAAAAACCCCATCTTTGCATTATCGAGAAATGAGAAAGTGCATCCCGCATTACAAGGGTGTAACTCTAGAAACGAGTCTACCCCCTTAATAGCAGTTTCCTGTACGACAAGCTAGTAAATAAACAGTGAGAAATAAAATGGAAAAGAATGAAGAACACAAAAACTGATGATTATATATTTTCTGCAGTGTTTAGTACGTTTTCGTCAGGATTGTGCTCGATTGGATTATACTTCGTGTACAACAAGCACCAGAACCTGATCGTGTCAGCCTTCTTCAGCGGTGTGATAAGCTGCGGAAATGCAGCACTGGACTGTTTAATAACCGAGGTTTTCCCTACCCATCTACGTGCGACCGGAATTGCTATTTCCATGGTCGCGGCACGTCTTGGTGGTATCATTGGGAACATTGTAATAGCTCAACTTCTGGACATGTACTGTCCGGCACCCACCTTCATCGTCGCTGCTCTTCTAATTGGTTGGTTCCTTCACAACAAATTTATTTAAATAGAATAAAATTTACAATTAATTTATTTCGATTTTATTCCTCAACAGGAAGAAGAAAAAATAATATTGCTTTTCTAATATTTGCTTTTCCTTTTCAGGTGGAGGATTATTGTGCTTATTCTTACCAAACACAACTCGTGAACCACTTTCTTGACACCGGTGGAGAATTCTATCAATCCTAATTCAATGTACAGTCGTGTATACATTTTTGAAAGAAAATTTTAAACGCATCCAAATCGGCGCTCCCCCGCTCATGTATCTACACAAATTTAGTTTATTAACGGATGACATTGTAAACAGCAGTATTGCTATAATCAAAACGTACATTCCTATTTTACACATCAAGTTCTAAAGATAATGAAGCAGAAATCTTAGGAGATACACATCATGATAGTGTAGAATTATTCACACTTTAGAAAAAATAATCCAAGTCACTTCGTGAACAATGAATTTCAACATTAAGAAATCCTACGACTTATAAGTTGTACATATCTTTTGCTTTTATAAATTAAACATTTTTGCAATCTTTATAACCATTTATTTAAAAATCCTCGACCGTTCTCAATTCTGGGAACAATTACAGCTATAATATTGAATTCACAGCTGTCTAGACATATCTAATTTTTTTTAAAGAAAAAGAATAAATTAAAATAACTTGAATTAGTACAATGCTTTTCTTTATAAAGCAATATAAAGTGTTCAAAGTATTTCTATATATTTTCAAAGCACTAAACGTTGAGCAATGAAACGTTCTAGAATATGTTCAGAGCGTGTGGATTTTGTATACTGATGATAAACGTAAAATGTATAGATACAGCACTTATACATATAAGTAGAGATCATTTTTCGAGAACATTTTACTATAATACACATACTTTTGTATGATTCATCCTTCGTTCACATAAAATTACCATTGTACATTGTGTACTCCTATATATTTCTAATTTAAAATGTAACCATTGCGAGGAATGAAATATAAAAAGAAATGTAACAATTAAGGATAATTATTTTTGAAAAATACTCAACTTCCAGTGATTAAAGCTATCCCTTCATTCTTTTCCTCATTTGCACTGAATTATTTGTCCCGTGGTTATTATGCATTTATAACATATTCGAATGTGTAATACACAATAAAATAAAGACTTCAACAAATGTAGACTAAATAATGTATTGTACTTTTAATAAATCTTCTAAATAGCGAAATAAACTTTTCTTTTATTGTGGATTTTGAAAAATAACTTTTCTTAACACTTCACCTACTTCCAATAAAGTCTTCCAATAACTTCTTAATAACTACTGATACCAAAAAAAATTATTAGACTATGTTATTCAAAGTAACTTGTTGGTATACGACTAAAATTACTATAGCTATTGAAGCGAACATCTTCCATGTTCTCTATTACACGTAAAGAGGTGGGATAATAAATAAAATCAGAAAAGAATTAGAGAACAGTGCAATCTTCATTTTCCACAGTACATTCAATATCCAATTAGTAGATAAAATTATTCTCTCATCATCTTTTCCTTTTGCCTGGCAAGCTTCTTCTTACTAGGTTTCTTTTTGGAAGGCTCTTCTTCTTCTGGACTTTTGACAACGAAATCTTCCTTCTCCGTCAAAATTACTTCGATGTGACATGGCGAGCTCATATAAGCTACGAAAACAGACAAAATTAATTAGATTACTAAAATCACTAGTAAATAATTCCATGCATTCAGAAGAAATTAATCGCAAGTACTAACGGTTGATGCGACCGTGGGCTCTATACGTTCTTCTTCGCAAACAAGGAGCATGGTTCACTTGAATGTGATTAATCACAAGTCTGTCAATCTCTAATCCACTGACATCGGCATTACTTTCAGCGTTTTTCAAAAGCTGCAGTAAGAATTCAGCCGACTTTTTGGGCCATCGACCTAAGACAAGAAGCGTTCGTTAACAGCTGCAAAATTTTGAGGTTAAGAAACGGGGTAACAGTAAATACGATTGATTCAGTGGAAATGTATATTATTCATTCAAACTAACCTTGCGTGGTGCCGAATTGTTTTGCTTGAGTACACCTGCCAACACCACCATTGAATCTACGGAATGGTACGCACTCCTTGTGTTCAATCACATTTTTCAAATATTTTTGCGCTCTTCGCAGAGGCATATTTTTAATTGCACGTGCTGTTTCATGCGTGTTCTGTAACCACAGATTATAGTTAATACACGAAAATTCATTTCACCAAACGTGCCGTCACGACGAGTTTTGTAAACACACGCTACTGTAATTTTTGAAGGTTAGATCTACCAATGTAGAATTTATTTACCTTGAAATGCACTCGCAAATTGGAGCCGCGCGCTCTGCACGACTTGGTCGCGTTCTCCGGTTCGTGAGAGTAACGTCCCATTGCGTTCTGGAATCACAGAAAAATTCACTGTCAAACTTTATCACATCAGTGCCCACCGACCTAAATGTCGCAGCCCGATCTGCCGACACGCGATTTTCAGTCTTGTCAATCATTATTCGTCGAGCAACGAAATCACACATTTTCCAATAAAACAACAGCTGTCGATCACAATTTGAAGAATTTCTTTATGTCGAGACGATAATTGGCATAAAATCGCAGATGCAGATAGATTCAGAAACTATTACGAGCCAGGCCATACATACCTCTTAACAGCACGATTTTAAAGGAAAAGACGTCACGTGGGCCACTAGAGAGAGACTTCCTGTATGTACAGCGCTACCAATCTTAAAAAATTCTACAGAATCTTCGCGCGAATAACGTTTATTATTACTAGGATAAAATGTCTAGTTTCTAGGTAAAATCTAATATATAATTGAATCTCTATAACAAAAAATGTAATTGATGAGATCATAATGAACAGCATAAAAAATGTGAATACATGATATAAAATGTAACATTTCTCGACCGATTATAAAGAAAAATTGATTTACCGATGTCAAATTGTTTGTCACACAAGACTTTCCATACTATTATTATAGCAACAATCTAATTATTGTGTATGTTTATATCCTTTGGTCTCTAACAGTAATAATACATATTGTAGTTGCTAAATAAACTACTCGGTTTAAAGCAAGAATAATTGTTATTCGGTGGAACATACTCTTGGGTTGCTAACTTAAGGAAACAAATAACATTCAATTTAGTTTCTATTTCTTGCAATCGATCCAGACAATTTTTATTTTGCATAAAGATCCGCAGTCTATATACAGAGAAAATATTTATTAATGAAAAACACAGACCAATCAGAGCGCGGCTACGATCGCCCCGCGGAGCGTGGCGTTGGCATTGGCCGAGCTAGAATTCGCCTGCTGTAGCGCGCACTGATTGGTCCCTGTTTTTCATTAATGACTGTTTGGAGAAGATTTTTGCAAAGGAAAACTTATACTTCAAATAACTTTGTAGAAGATTTTTGGGACATCCTGCATATATGAAGTGAAACACAAATATATATATATTACATTGATACTCAATAACGTTGCAGAGTATATACAATATATATACTTGACGCCAGATAAGAAGGTATTTACTAGCGGACGAATTTAAGACTCTACTGCGCATAATGACTCTAACGGAACTCGTTCATTGGCTAATCCCCGACTCCGTACTCTGCCGACCACGTGATCATTGGCTGACGCCCAACGATATGCGCGAAACAAGTACCTTCTTATCTGGCGTCAAGTATATGTATATGTGCAGATGGTAAGTATATAAGTACATAAGTATATACATATATATAAGAACAGGCCATGTACTTTCTGTGGTGGGGATACGTTACTATATATATCATACGTATATGTATACACTGTAGTGTTCCTGTGTTCCTGCCAATGCCAACAATAATTTAGCTTCGTAGTATGTACCAGTATGTACTTCGTAATGTGTAAGCGCTGACGCCAATGTTACCTGTAATTGTTTGTCATCATGCCTTTTCGAAATGTAAACGATAGTAAGTAATTTCGTGCAGCAAGAGTTATACATTTTTCATGATTCGGAATGTTTGTGTACAGATTCAAACTTACAATGAATTGACGTTCACGATTATACGTCAAGTTCAATTAAATGTCAAGTATTAGAGCATGGATGTTGCGGACAACGCCGATGGATCTTTAGATCCTCGTATACAGGTAATTATCTGTAATGACGCATCTTCTATTTATACTTTTATTGTATTTGTAAGTCTGTTTTTGATAATAGCGAAGTATGCAATTGATTATACATGTAAAAAAAATATAATTACTAATTGCGACGGCGAGGCCTAACACAGCCTGGTACCATGTTCCACTTTGCTTTCACTTCTTCTCCATCGAAAATTTTTGTTTTTACTTTTAAAGAAGACGCGTTAATTACCGATCTCAAATAAAAAATAATGATTACTACTAAATTAATATTTTTTTCAAGTTATTATATATTTTTCCATAATTATTGCATTCCATTGTTTTATAAACAATATACGAATACATTGTAGATTGAGCTGGAGAATTTGAACGATGCAACAGATGACATAAATAAACTCGAAACTGAATTAAATGTAAGTTAGTTTATTATAAAGATCATCGTAAGAAAATCATTATTATTAAAATTAATATAAAATACTTGTTTATTTAGGAAGCTCATACTGCGTTCAGACAATTGTTGTCTGAGACCACAAAGAGATTAAAGGAAATTATAAACAAAGTAGGAAATAGTTACGTTGAAAAAGCAAGATGTTATTATGATGCGCTCGAAGTTGCACGTCGTGCTCAGGTGAGAGAACGTTTGAAGAGACTTTTCGAACAATAGAATCACTTGTGTAAAATTGGTTGTGCAGGTGCAATGCCAACAACAAGCTCAACTATTTCAAAGAGCAAGCGAAATTCATGCAGCAGCAAAAGAAACTGTGGCTTTAGCCGAGAGCAGGTTTATGTTGCATCAGCATGAGTGGAACTTTGATCAAGCATGGCAAGATATGTTAAACCATGCAACTCTTAAAGTAAGTTAAATATAAGATAAAGAACCTACATAATATGTCCTAGTCTAATGTATTTTATTCAGGTAATGGATGCAGAAAACCAGAAAGCAGAATGTGGCAGAGAGCATCATCGACGAGCAATACTGTTCCACGATGCTAAGAAAAGATTATTGCAATTAGAAGAAAAACATCGTCGTGCTATAATAAAAGCACGACCATACTTTGAAGTTAAAGCTCAATGCGATCAAATGTTGGAAACACAAAAGGAGAGAGTTGAATGTATACAGAAAGCAATACAAGTTGCAAAAACTAATTATGCCACAAGTCTGCATAGATTAGAAGAAATTAGTAATCAAATACATCAACAACGGCGAGATAATGGTATTATACTATTAACGTTAATTGACTCAATAATTATATTTGCATATACAATAATTACTTTTTTCTGTTCCAGATTTTATAGCTAATGGTCCTCGAGAACCAGGTGTTGGTGCAGAACTAGTTAGTCCACAAAAAACTCTAAACTACGATATAGAGTTTAATCAATTAAACGACAATAGAATAAAGGATATTACGAATCATCAACTTAATAAATGTGATAGAATCCAAGAAAATGTAAGTGAAATAGTCTGTAACTTTAGTCTAATTTTGGTACAATCTGGTTTTTAAGAAAATTAACAGTGTTTATTTATTGTGTTGCAGAATGCTTGTCAATTGCAAGAAGATAAGGAACATCTCGAGAAGAGATCGGTAGATGGAAGCGAAGCAATATCTACACAATGGGAATTAGAACTGCAGGCTAACATGAAAAAACTCAGCAATTTATCCCTTGAAAATTCTCATGACACCGACAGTAAGAAATTACGATATTATAACGAAGACAGTACAAAATCAAATACTTTTACACAAGAATTAAATCGTAATTTTTCGCAGACTAAAGAACTGTCTATACATAGTTTAAATCAGTTTCAAAAATTGTTAAAGAATCTACAGTCTTTAAAAAATCCATTGGCTAATATGTCCTTACCGTCATCTGGTGAAGGATCAAATGCAGCAAAAGATCTAGCTGCTGACTCTGTGGTATCGAATAAACGCAAATTTAACTTTAAAGATAGTATATCGAAATCGTTAGGTAATAGTCCTATAAAAATTAATCTGATCAGATTAGGCTCAACGTCCATTGAAGAAGTGGAAAGTACAACAAAATATGTGCCAAATGAAACCTCCAAATTTGGCTTTAATAATAACAAACTTGAAAGCAATAGTGACATTAATTTATCTTCGAATCTTGATGTCACTTCCATAGAAAAATTTCAAAGTATGAATGATATTTTAGATAATAAGACTGATAATTTTGAATTAAATAAACAAATCTTAAATTTAAAGTATACTGACGCTCATAAGCATGATCTATATACTACAACAAACTTGCATAAGGCACAATTGAATACTCACACTAAGACGAACTCAGAATTACAAGAAGACGTAGTATTGACAAAGAAGTGGAATAGATCTAATTCTTTGCAATTTTTATCTCATAGTGCCAGTTCATCTTCAGTAAATTTAAAACAAATAACTAATGATTGTAACGATCATTGTACTATTAAAGAAACAACTACAAAAACACCAAATGGTAAGGAGCTACCATTATTAATGTTGCTTGATAAAAAACATTTGTTAACAAGTGGTAGTGGCAAAAGTTGTAGCATGATTAATTTAAATGACAAGCACAAGTTTATGTTACTAGACAATTTACACTTAAGTAATATTAGACCTCTGAGTACTGAAAAATTCAACTTTGAAATTTCTTAATAAGAATTAAAAGTTACGATCAAATACAAACGAAATGTGATAATCTGTATGATAAACTTAACACGTGATTATTCTTAAAAAAAATTTATATGCCACCATGGACGAACATTACCTTAATTTTGCAAACGTGGTTCATGCTATACTTTCTTCAGTGATGTAAGAACTAAGTAGTATTAATTTTACAAACGTTTCCTGCCAAATAAGTATAAATTTTACATCAATAGCATAAAATAAACTAATCAAAAATATGTTGTACAAAAAAAGGTATTGTTAATTTACAGAGATTGTTTCTTCTTAGGTACAATTGCATTTGTAATTTTGCATCTTTTCGTGTACAAAGAACTCCGTAGTTTACATTACACACTTTTATAAAACTGTTGCATACCACAAAAAATTATGTGAATTGCATTTCTGAAAAAAAAGGAGAAATGCAGAATAAGTTACATAAATATTAGCTTTGCCACGTTTCTTGTAATGTTTTACTAAAACATTTACTTTGGTATACGATTTGCTATTGATAATTTTTCTATGTACTATGTTGACTCTAGATCTTGCCAATTGTCTGTTATCATTCTGTATACATGCATATAAGACATTACGCTTCGGCGAGGCCTATTATATTCTTAGAGCTTCTTACGTCGATATTGTATTACCAAAATATTGTTATTGATAAATGGTTTGTACTATCATCTATTTTCTATGTAACGCTACCGTATTGTAGTTTAAGTGGGAATATAGTTGATTGATTTTGTTTGTTGAAACATTTTATAATCTTTTCTTGAATCTCTTTTTACACTTTAGTAACTTTCGAACATCGTGTCACAATGTTACTAACGAAGTTGTTCCACTTGAAAATTCTAGTTTCAATGAAATTTTTTGTGTAGAGTACAACATAAAAGTCTTTGTTTCATTGTTTCAGTAATATGTGCAATTTAATTTGTATCAATTTATTGCTAAATACAGAGATCCTCTCTGCTAAATTTTTGTTCTTACCAAGGAATCATTTTTTCTATATGAAAATTGTTTCCTATTATAAAAGAGCAATTAAAGCAGTAAAAATAATGCAAACATTTTGCATATTTAAAGTTCTACTCCATTACATATGCATACATTGAACATATAAAAATGTAGAAAATCGGTTTTAGCACATGTAGAATTTCATTAAAATTACAATTTTCAAACTATGTTTTCGTATAAATAACTCTCATTAGCAAATACTTGCCTTGAAAGTTTTTCGAAACTGTTGAATTGTCCTTTCTGTCAAACGATATAAACAAATGAATCTAAAATTTGCATTCGAGGAACTATATGAATATAGTTGTGAAAGCATAAAATTAAAATAGTAACATTACTATATGAAAATTCTAATTTACAGTTTTTGATGGGTTTCCAAATATTTGAAGGTATCAGAAAGTGACAAAAAATACATATGTCAAAATGGTTCTTCAAATGTAGTTGAAAAATCGTACGTATCAAAGTTTATCGCGTTGATGAACGAAAAACATTGTTAAATAAATTATAGCGGACCGAAAATATAAGCATTTTTGTTAACAAGATTATCGAAACGGTTTATTTATATACGCATTCATAGAATCCATTTAAAAGTCTTGCCTAAAATATATTACGCTGGAAATTATTCACAAAACTATTGGAACACGAAATGTTCAAGAACCTTGACAAAAATAACTTGTGAGCAGTTGATTTTGATATTATATTTGGTAATACTTCTGATTTTCTTCTTCTTCTGTAATCTTGGTAAATATTCATTTATTGATAAGTCGATTTTTCATTGTTAGAACCATATTATTACGTTTTCATATTAAATCTTTTTGAACGAAAACATGTTTTTTCTTTCATTTTTCTTCCCATAAGCACATATATTAACAATATATATTTTTTATTGTACTCTGGTCATCGTACAGTTTTTTTTTAAACAATGTATTCATGAACTTAAATTTATAGCCATAGTATTCATTAAAATTGTCCAAGTTGTGATAACAATAGGTGGAGTACAATGGCTACATTTTGCAGCAATAATAACATACTTTAAAAAAGCAACATAGACGATTGTTAAAGGTTATCATTCAAAGAGACGCAAGACCTGACCCGAGAGTTGACAAAAAAGATGGAAAAAGAAAATTATCGAGTTAACAAAGTATACTGCAACCCGATGCAGATTCAGAATGAGGCATGTAACTAAGTACATTAAAGACATAAGATTTAATATTGGATAGTTTAACTACTGATAATGTAGACTGACTAATACTTATAACTAAGATTAGATAAAGATTTGCAAAGGATAATTTGTCGAGTATAACAAAAGCTTGATAGAATATTTTTAGCATGCAGAATCAAAAGAATCAAATGATGAAAGAAGAGCGCAAGAGGAAAAATACTGTAGGATTAGAATGGTTAATGAAGAGAAAAAAGGAAACGAGAAGAAAGATAATGAAGAAAAGTATTCACAGCAATCAAATACAATACTTGGACTTTGTGCTATTTGTCATCTTGCTGCTGAGAATATGAACACCACTTTTCATCAAAATATTCCTTGTTCTGAAGAGCACATTTTGTGCCAACACTGTATTCAACAATTTACTATTCCATCAGGTGGTTTAAAGTAGACTTTTGCAAAACCTATTGTAATTATATATTCTTTTATTATATTAACATTGTAAATTGATTAAATTAGTCTTAGAAAACTTGTGAATACAAGGCATAGAAGTTTCAGATTATGATTGCATATTACAGATTCAGATTGTATTCTTTGCCAAGCGCAAATTCAACATTCAAATTCAAGTTTGTCTCAAGAAAGCAACACTAGTTTAAATTCCATATATATTTGTCCAAGAAAAATGCAAGTTCCACGTCAACAACCAGAGTGTCATGTTAGGTATCACCAATCTGAACAAGCTTATATTAAGTCTAGGAATCAAAATTATTCGACACCAATAACAAATACAGAAAAAACCACATGGGGATGTTATAATGTCGACGATTCTGAGGACAACATTCATTGCGACAGAGTTAAAGATCAAAGCAATATTCGAGAAGAAAGAGACGTCAATGACAGTAAACAAAGACAACATAGTTATTGTAATCTATATAAAAAAGGAAACCCGGACTTGTATATATCTGAGACTAAACTTAATGGACAAATTACAGCAGAATGTTCTCGCAGACCAATTCGATGTCCACGAGTTGATTGTGCTATAAATGTTGCTTTTTCAGCATTAACACATCATTTTGTTTTTGATCATCCAGAAGTACCCATTTTGAATGTGGAACCAGGCATTAAAAGCACACTGATTGTTAGTTTCAATGCTTTATCTCTGAATTCTAGTCGATGTCTTGCTCTTCTTTTAGTTTCCGGTAAACTCTCGTAAGTATAGCTTATACCTCTAGCTGATACCACATATGTATATGTACATCTTATGTGTTCCATAAACACATCTTCATAATAAGAGATCCTGTTGCAAGACTATTTAACAGCAGTCAAATTAATCCAAAATTCCGGAATCGATTGCCATTACCAGTACTAGCTGCTCGATTACATTCAACAGATCAATGTAACAAAATTAATTACTGCGAGAAAAGCATAATTATTGCCTGGGTTGCTGGATTAGATATTGGTAACACTACAGAGAAACTTCTATGTAGTATTCAGGTATATTCATCAAACATATTCAATTAGACATGTAGTTAAATCTATATACATGATATACGATATGAATATAATAAAAAATGTACTATTTCCAAAACAGGCTGTAGATAAGTTTAATGCTGAAGGCTTACGTTCCCTGACTTACACAGGTCCAGTGAATTCATTAAGAACAGCCCAATGTCCTCGAGATATTTTGTCAACAGGTGATTGTATAGTCCTGCACGAAGGTCTCCTTCGTCATATTACATCCGATTGTGCTACACTCAATGTTAATGTTACTGTACATTAACTATATTATCAAAAAATATAAATGGTAAACTTAATAAAAGTTCTCACTAATAACAACGTTAGTAAAAGTACTTACACAGTACTGAGAGATAATTCTCTTGTATCCACATGGCTGAGTATTGTTTAAAATGCATTATTGTATAAAAGTACTTTATTAGTTGAATATATGCATAAAATGCAAGATACATAAGATTATAGTTTGTATCATAAGCTTGTCATAGCAGGAGGACGGGCATATGCTTTTGGAATGAAACCATATTTGCGTGTTTTAGGTGCATATGCCCATAACCAGCCATCCACAGTTTGATTTCCCAAATCTGCATAAATCCAGTCAGCTCTTCTTACTGACAAATCATCTGGCGCCTGCGCCTTGTAATCGTAAAGTACAACTAATTCCGTCCCATTAGTTTCATCTCGAAAATCTCGTAAACCTTTTTGTTGTAACGACTCATTTCCTGGTATAGTGTTATTACCTTTCCCTGTGTATTATATATCGTAAAAATTGAATTTCTTTTAGCGCAAACATTCAATTAGTTCACACTTTAAATGTATTAGAGATCGAACGAACTTACCTAAACTATGCGTTTCTGCAGACGTTGTAGCTGCAGTAGTAGTAGTGGTAGTTGTACTAGTTGTTGTTGCATAAGAATGAAGAACATGTCCTGGATATACAAATCCAGATGGTACAAATCCTTCGTTGCCATCACAGTGTCTAAGTACCCAGAACCAGTCAGGATCGTCTCGATTGAGCACAGTCACAAATTCTCCTCTTTCTACGCTAACATCATTTTCATCTCTAGCGACAAAAGTATAAAGTACAATATATCTTCCAGCTGATGGATCCTATGACATATTTATAAAGTTTCAG
>CM052251.1:205572-218088 GCA_028455795.1 Lasioglossum marginatum | reverse complement strand
TTTTGAATATTAGTGTATTAATTACACGCATGTTAAATGCGCTTCAAATATCGAATGTACATATCATAATAACGTATGCAATAGTTAATGCATTTAGCTACTGCACACGACTCTTCTTTTTTCAAAGTTAAAATAAATATATTATAACAACAACGATTTCCTCTTATTTATGAAATACTCGGTAACATTATTTTGATGAATCACATCTTAATCAAGTAAAAGCCAATTAGCGAATTGTTATTTATTCGAACGAACGAAATCCACATCAAGACGTCGCAATATCGTGACATAAATGTTAATAAAGTCAGACGTCGCATATTGTGTATTTATTTGTAATTTCCCATTTTAACTTAATACATCACCCATTCGAAATTAAAATACACATCTTTAGTCATGGCAGTTACATGATTCATTGAAACTTCATATGCGGATCACAAATATATTGAAAAACCGAGTTTTATGCAATTCATATATGATACTATTTTACGACATACTCTAGATATCTATAATAAACTGAGAGTGTATGAAAATCATAAATTATTACATTCTTAACCGTAGGTGGGATGCTTATAATATTACAACAATATGATGTAACGTATATATGTCATATGTATTGACCAAATGTTATACGAAGTATAATAGTGAATGCATTTATCCTATATAATCCATTATATCATACACCTTCAATTTCTTCATCTAACAGATTGCTTTGAAAATTTATCGTTCACTTTTATTTAAAAAGCTAGTGTTGCGAATAATAAAATTGAAAATGGAAATTTCTTATGCCTTGTGCTTTGATGTGATACAAGAATTACTGGCACTCTTGTTATGTTAGAAAAATGTATATGATAAGAGATCTTCGAAGCAGTCTCGAAATATATGTGTATGTATGTTTCAAATACACAAATGTATAGCTAACTGGTTTCACTATAGTATGTAAATATGTGTAGGATTTATATTCTATTTCTAGTATGTATCCAATACAAAAAGCTTTTGAAGCTTATAAAACAACCTTTCCAATATATTTTAAATCGTTCAAATACTTTATGTACGTGGAATTTTTAATCATATTTCCAAAAAGACAATATCATAATATCTGAGATACAATCTTTCAAAAATTGCACTCGAACAGAAGGAATTTACGTTTAGATTATACTTTTTTATTGCAAGATAAAACAAGCAAAACAATGACAAAAAATTTAACAAAATAAAGGAGTACATGAAATTACAAAAAAAAAATGGAAGTTAAAAAAAGGGTATTCGAGATATATACAAATATGTATATTAGATAAATATTTATATATATCTTCATATTTATGTTATCTTACTCTTAAACATCTAGTGCGTATCTAGGTATATCTCTAAATCAGTGTTGATTTTTCATAAATATTTCAAAAAATTTTTCTATTATTGCATGTACACACCATAATAATGAGCAGAAAGAAGAATAGTGGTCAATAAAAGGTAAAATTGTGCTTATAATTTTGCTCCACAATCCCCTAGAAATATCAATTACATTCTTATTATAAAACTTAATTTCCAATTATGTAAAATTATTTTCAATAAATCACATTTCAAATTTCACGGCCCACAGGTTTAAATGTTAAATATTGTCCAAATTTTAAATACAACTAAAATGATATGTAGATGCTATGTCTCAAATAAATATTAATACCAAAAAGTATAATCATTCTATATAACTACGTGATTGTGGCAATTTTATACTCTACAGTATTTTTATCAAAAATTAAAATTCATCAATAAAATAAGTATTACTTGGGGATATTATACAATATTGCAAAAAGAAACACAAGAAAAGTACACATATCGCGATTCCGTGCGCCTTCAATAAAATAACATTCATCCCATTCTTATTCCAACTGTTCACAATACAATAAATTTAATTTTATTGGAATTGGAATTAGCTATTTGTCACAAAATAATTTAAGAGAAGTATTAGTATATATATACAAAAAGTCACCATACTTTTTAAAATATAAGTTAAATTTTCGCAATTCCCTGTAATATCACTCAAATATTTTTAATTTTTAAATAATTAACTTATTTTATGTGCAATTAATCAAATTGAGTTTATTAGCGAGAAATAAAATTTCATTTGTATTCGACGCTGTAAAGATAATAAAAACAAAACATAATCAAGGTGTTTAATATTATGGTATAGTACGAACTGCTGAAATACACCTAGATTTATGCTTAGAACATTCCTAATATAACAATATAGCACCTAAAGGTTTTTTGTACTTTAGCAATATTTTGCATGATAATGCTATTAATTTAATCATACACGTATGTTATTTGAATGTATTTACATTATGCAATCATGACTATAAAAAGTAAATGGAAAGCAATCTAATCTCTTATTTTCTGATCATTGTTTAATTCGTTAGTTAAACAAGTGATCATAAAAATCTTTGTGGTGTGAATATTTAATATGCATGAAAAACTTACTTAATGATCGTTTAAATATAACTATTAAATGGCATGGTAAATTCTGGTTAACTTATGTTGCTTTTCCATATATTACAATATCTACATTCGATTTTAGTCAAAAATCGATACAATGAAGTACGATTACAATAAAAATTTGAAATCAAATTTTACAATGTTGAAGGCTTTCTATGTATCACATAAACCTAAACAGATTTTTATTCATTTAGAATTTTATCATTATTAGTAGATCTAATACTAAATTTAATGCACGCCTATCTGGCCAAAAGATAAGCGATGCAAAAAATTGCTGAGCAGTTTTGTAAGGTCGTCCCATAAATTCGTGCTGCTTATTGTTCTACTATTTAAATTAATATATGAAGCATATCTTTAAAGTTTACGAAAAAATGTAATCACCCTCTCGTTCTACAACCTCTTCCCATCTTTTTAGTAAAGATATTATACCGTCACTATACATTTTTTTTGGTTTTTCGTTAAAATATTGTTCAATGTTTGTTTTTATGGCTTCGACGTTATCAAATTTTTTTCCGACTAAAAAATGTTGCATTGTCCGGAATAGGTGGAAATCCGATGGAGCAATGTCTGGAGAATATGGTGGGTGTAATAAAAGTTGCCAACCAAATTCACGTAATTTTTTTGCAAGGAAAGATATGCACGTTGCTACGCGATCACGCTAGGCGGTTCCGTTCTGTGAGCTAGTACGCCACCCATACCTCCACCTTTGTTACCATTCCCATTTTCTTTAAGTGTCTATGGACAAATGCTTTCGGGATATTTAATGATTCCGACATCACTTGAACTGAAAACTTCGCCTTTCATCCACTAGATTACGAATTTTATCCTTGTCTACTTCGGTTGGACGTCCAGAACTTGGTTGATCTTCAAGATCAAAATTTCTCTTACTAAATCGATCAAACCATTTTCTGTACGTACGTAAACGGCACAACTATTGTTTGCGGCAACTGTTGCTGTATTTCCTTTGCGAAACTCATACAGCATAAGATGCCGAAAATCAATACGCGTCTCACTCATGGTTTTTCACTATGTAAAAGACGAAATGCTTGCTGTTCACTAACTGTTTCTTCCGAATGCCTTCTATAGACTGAACTCGATCATTAAACTCTACGGTCGCTTATCGCCCTATGTTTATACGGCATATTGCGAAAAGAATAAACATATCCGCAGCAGTTACAATTAGTGCAGATGGCAAGGTCTCCGGCTGCGAATCATTTGGCCCTGGATCGAATAAACATATCCGCGGCACGAACTCATGGGACGATCTAATATTAAATAATTTAAAAAACTCTAATCATTGATTTTATTCTTTACTAACTGCTAGAACAACAGATTCAGACTCTTTATTATTTGATGGTATTATAGCTTCCGTTTCTTCACTACCTTCTGTACTGTCTGCTGCGCTTGCATTTGCTGGTTCCTCCTTTTTATCACCACCATTAGATGATTGTAGTTGCTGTTGCATTTGCAATTGATTGCGCAGTCGAGATATTTCCCGTGCATCTGAACGCCGATGACGTCGCAACCGTGCATTCTCTGAAACTATACGCCGTGCTAGCTCCAGGACATCTTGTGGTACTTCTAAAGCCACTAATCTATCTTCTAGATCTATTGCTGTTGTTCCTTCCGAGTCAGAATCACTTTCCAGCGCGGAGGTACCAATGTCGGTTGAAGGTGGTTCTATGTTTACTGTAGAAGATGTTACCGCAGTACTACTCTCTTCTTCTTCACCGACTTCATTTTTAATTTTCTGTGGCAATTCTTTCTGATTGCTTTCAGGTGTACATGAAGGGAATGCAGAATAAGTGCCAACACTAGATCCAGAACTAGGAGATGTTTTCTCGAGTTTCACACTGTCTGGCGGAGGTTCTTTCTTATCTCTCTCATTCGGGCTTGATAAATGATGATTATAACGTTTGTGTTCATGGTGATGCCGTCGCTGATGATGAGCAGAGGGTGGAAGTACTACAGGCACTGATGGTGCAGGTATAGGTGCTAAGGCTACATTTGGTTGAAAATGTGGTTCAAAACGTTTGCATTCAGAGAGAGGAACTACACGTTCTGGATGTTGCAGTACAGGTGGACCTCGGCTTAGATATGCAGGCACCAACGATGAACTGTTTACAGAAAAAATTATATATTTATTATACAACCTATTGCTTTCTTACTTTAACTCTCATCCGTCCCTCGTGTCAATTTGATATATTTTTCACCTAAAGGATAATATTATTCTGCCATTTGTAAAACAATTCATCTGAAACTTTGTGGCTTTTATTTTTGGAAATATAATATATATATATATACGTTTTGCAAAAAAATGTCATAACATTTGTTACCAAAAGGACCTTGGTGTGTTAAGCTGACACACATCATCTTCAAGTTTTTTCAAGTCCTTTAACAGCTAGTCTATTGTTTTGTAATTATTACACAAAAATGTATAGCTTTGAATATCAAAAATTGGCATGAACTTGAACAAGAGAAGAAGAGACGTTACGTATTCTCTTCGCCATGAGTCAAAGCTAAGAATAATAAGATCGAAACAAAGCGAAGTCGAACATATACAGACGAGCAATATATTGTGTAAATATTTATTCTTGATTCTCAATAAAATAATTAGCACAGTGAATTATTTCTCGTTTCATTTCATTTGATCTTTTACAATTGTGTTCATTCGACACACGAGGGGCATATTAAATTGCAAAAATGAGGGACAGATGAGGGTTAAATATATATTCAATGCTTTTCCTTACCTATCTTTGTGCTTGCAAGTACTTGTAGTATTCCAAGGTCTAAAAGCTGATGCCCCTCTAGCTGCTAATTCAAAAACCGCCCATTGCATTTGTAGATATGGATCAGTTGCATTAGCTACCTGTGATACAGGATGATATAAGCCTAAGCCACTTCCATTATATATTCCTGGACATTCGTCTCTCGTTACATCTCTTCTAATTCGTTTAGCCAATTTTTCAGAATCATGGCGCAACTGGAAAAGGATTCTTTATTTTCTTCTTCTATTTGTATTTTAATATACAATCAGAATTAATTAAGCAGTAAAATTGGAAAATCTTATTGAATATAAACATTTCAAAGAAATAATATATAATGTACAATACCTCTGACTTTCGCTTCGAACCCAATATCAGATGTTTCTCTTTCAATTCTCGAAATGTATTCAGCGATTTATTATAATTTTCTTGTTCCGGCGAGAGTAACAGGTATGATCTCCAATTTGCAGAATCGAAACCCCAATGACAAGTACGATTTTCAAGAGATCTGTGAGCGTGTCTAACAAAACATTGAGGTGAAAATTGGCAGCCACATTCGATGCATTCTATACACACTGAATCATCGGATTCGAACAAATTCGCATCAAAAATGCCTTTACATTTCCCAAAACACTCATGATATACTTTAAATTTGACAATAGCTTCTTTGTCGCTATCACTTTTAGTAGACCCTTTCTTCTCGGTGTTATCCTCATTCTGACCAATTCTAGAGAGGTCGCACGATTCTGTCCTTAAAAGCAAAGCACTGACAAGCCTTTCGGCATCGGTTTGAGTAATAAGGCCACAGGAAGGAGCATTACGCGGCAAAATTCCTGAATGTTTTAGTTCCTCTAACTGATCTCTTGTACATCGTGAGCAATAAATTTGTAATTCATCGCATACTTGATTGATCTGTTGAAGTGAGAAATCTTGCAGCACTGTGTTTAAAATCTGTGGTAAACATAACCTCCTTTCACCTCCTACCACAAAACAAGATATCCTTTCACCCTCCAAAACAGTCTCGCACCTTTCGGAACAACTTTGATCGGGCGCAGTTAAAATTGGAATTTGAAATTCCAATTCTCTTTTCTCACAAACATTTTTCGAGCGTTCTAATTGAGGATCCTCGTCAGAATCTTCGAGCGGTTGATCCGTCCTGCGAACTTTACACGGGATGAGAGGTGTCACTGTTAAATTATTATCTTTTTCTATATCTTTCGTGGAGACTTGCTCGAATGCTGCATCAATGACACAATTACTCGATCGACTCGAAGGGGAGTAACAAGGTGCCTGATCTTGTAATAGGCTCTTGCAGTCCATACCAAGCAAGGCCGAGCTCGGACCCTGTAAGCTTTTCACAGCGGATAGCTGATATGTCTTTAAGACGGTCTTTAATTGTGGGCTGTACGATTGACTGTTTGTATTGCCAGGCAATAGGGTCTCCATTATTCGTCTCGCGTGTACAAAGATTCAACAAGATAGCGAGCTCGTTCGTTGCATGAAATCTTCGAGACAGCTCGTGACATACCACGCTCGTCCGTCCGATCCGTAACATAGGCGTATTTACCACCTACAATATACAAAACCTACACGCGTTCACTTTTGCACTACTTAATTCAACACTCGTGTCATTCATATTTAGTAGTCCGCATTTGCGATCACGGGCTGATAAATAGCACTAGTGACCAACCATACGATGTGTTCATCTCAGATGATGCACTGTTACATCCAGTCGCTTCTCCTTTGGCACGCGAGAGAGTACACGCTTAACCCGTTCATATATGTCTTTCTCAAAGTCTGTTCCCCTTGCCTTAATATTATGTTCAACACAAAGATCCCGACTATCTATTATCCACAGTCTATTGTCCATCGCAACGTCGCTTCCATGCACATGATAATTCGTACTTGTAGAACGAGTGTGTGTGTGTATATATATATATGTGTGTATGTGTGTGTGTATATATATATATGTGGAAAAAAACGAAAAAAAATGATATAGCCTCCACTGTAAACGAACCCGCAGTCGTCGAGACGGCTTAATTCCTTCCGATTTCACATTTGTCTACTTTTGTTTGTCCACAGATCCTCCTTTACAGCTCGCAATCGGTTCTTCTCTTTTTACTTCTCGTTGATTTTCTACGCATATTTCTCCATTTATCGTTTTATTACAGAGCAAGAAATCCCTTCGGTTATAAGCATATCCATTGTTTCGCGATCTTCGTTATCACTGCCGTCGTTTCTATCGTCGATGCTTTCGGTATTATCGTTACTACCGTCGCTACCGTCGCTATCACGATCGCCACCGCGACCGCCATTCGACCGTCACCGCCACCGCCACCGCCGCCGCCGCCGCCACAGTTATTTCTACCACCACTGTCCCTGCCACCGCCGTCACAGTCGCCGCCACCGTCGTCGTCGTCGTCTTCGTCTTCGTCGTCGTCTTCGTCTTCGTCTTCGTCTTCGTCACTACCACCCGACACCACCGACACTATTGTCGTTCTTCGCGACGATATACGAGGACAAATAAATAGTTAATCACACTATTTATTCAAGTAATCATGAAACCGATGACATGTTCGATCGATGAACATTATGAATGGCATCGTCAGACAACGGATTGACTTAACGCATCGCGACCAACTGACGTATCGATCGCACGCGAACTCGGAAAGGAAGAACCGCTCAAAAAGATACGCATATTTTCTGATCGCGTTGCACGTTGTTTGGTCACAGGCAACGCGAGGCCCCGCAAAATATCCACAACTCGGCCATCCAATGTTAACGCCGTGATATTCACACAAACCAAATATACTAGTGCGTTTTCGTAGCAAGACGTTTCGTCGATTGCATGCGTGTATTCTCCTTCCCTCCCTCCACCCTTCACTCCCTCCACTAGTGTCTTTTTTCTGGTACAAATACTCTCCACCTTGCTTTTTTTCTGCACGGACACACACACGCGCGCGCGCGCGCGTACACTATAATCCTGCGCGTATGTAAACACAAGGTGGTCTCGTCGTGGGATCCTTAAAGTGGATGTAGATTATTGTACACTTTTCTGAACGCGTGGAGCATTACACTCTTAATTACTGAGAATTTTCTATCTGCCTGTGTTGTATCCATGGAACCGCCTCTCTCGTTCATGTCTTCGGCTCGGATGGCATAGAACTATCGTAAATTTTGCGCGTCTTCGATCTCTTTCACAAGTGTCATGTCGTCGATCGAAGTTCACTATACCCCCTTTTAACACCGCAACGTCCACCGAGCCAGCACCGTACTTCTCTGTCTACTACTTTAACAGCTTTGTCTCTATCGTATTCTCGACCAATGTGGTAACATGCGCGCCATACACAACATGTATATGTGTGTACATATATATGCACGTTACAGATCTCGCGTAACCACGCTCGCTTCCGAAAGATGTGGAATGGTTGAGTCTGCGTATCTACGGACTACGGATCATAGCATAGTGTCGGTTTGGTCGGTCGGACCAGGTCGGACGACGACAGGACGACAGCACTGCTGGTGATGGTGGGAACGGCTGATACGAGTACAATATTTTCTCGTTACGAGTCCGATTTATCCTCCACGTTATAAACTTGCTACTATCCCTACCAGTTTGGATTGTATACAAACAACGCCGGATTACATATTTCTTTCTCGCGCCTACTGCAAAACTAAAGCGATAAGCCACCGGCGACTTGTTCGTAAGCTCGTCACCGGTAACGAACCGCAAGTCTATAACGTAAATACTGTATTTAATCACGTGATCTTCCCGTCAAAACAGCCTACATTCCCTCTACACCCATGTTGACAGAGCGCGCACCTAATTCCACGTTCATTGCCAGGGCAAGCTTAACGTTGCGCATGTTAGACTACCGCAGTGGCGGTGATGATTTATTTTGATTTTCTTTAAAGATGCGACAAAACAGCATTTTTGTTGATCTATCTCGAAAGTGTTATTTTAATCTTGTCCAAAAATATCTCGGAATCTTACAGGCTTATCCATGTATTAATTCGTATACATTCGCACATAACAACAATATCATTCTTACTTTGATAAGCCTTATCAGAAATGATAACTGAAGACAAATTATGTTATTAAATAATTTCTTTTGTTTCGAACTCGCGATTGTAACGTGACATATGCACAAAATACATATAATGTAAATAATTCAAGAATTGAAGTAATCATTAATAAAAATATGTTTATTACAAATTAATTACATTATTTACATTTATTACATTAAAAAAAGAATTATTGTATATATATTCTATTTTGGTTTTTTCACCTTTCGTTTGTCCTTTTTCTTATGTTTCTTCTTGCTCTCTTTTATAGTTTGTTTTTTCCTTCGATCTTTCTTTGATCTTTTCTTTCTTTTCTCAGTTTCTCTTTCAGTTTCCTCTTCTTCCGAAGAGAAGTTAGAGTCGCTTGAATTACTAGATGAAGAAGATGAAGATGAAGATGAGGACGATGGCGATGTACTTTATATTCATTAGATGCACTTTCAGCTTTTTCTTCTGTTATAGGTACTATTGCTGGTTTTGGATGAGTTTTCAAATGTTCTCGTAAATCATCTGTAAGTCCACCCAAACCAATCGATGTGAAAAAATTTATAGCAAATCGAGTATTTTTTGGACCATCTCTTCGAAATAATCCTTCGAATGCTTCTTGTAACATCTTTAACACGTTGATTAAGCTTAGATAATCCCAATATTCTGAAAGTTCTTGGAATAAGATTTTGATAAATATCCTGTTAGAACTGGTTGTGTCCATCAAGACAGTACTTCCCATGAAATAGAGTCGGTAAATAATAAATGAGCAAAAAACTTTGACATGTTACGTAACTTATTTGTATCTAAACGATGTATTGTGTGGCATGAATCTCGAAAAATTTGTTCAAATGGAATAACATACATCTTGTTAATGGCACAAAATCGACCTGCTAATAGACCAAAAAATTTTTCATACGTTCTCATCTCTGCACAGCAATCTAAGAACATATGACAGAATTCTATTTCCTGTCCAGGTTTCAGTTGCATCTTCATTAATTTGTGTGCACATTCTTCAAAGTCTAAAGACGAGTGAATCGTTAAATATATTGTTCTTCTTAAAGCTGTTAGATTTGTTTCAGTATTATCTACAATAACGTCTTCTTTGCCTTCCATTACAGCAGTGCTGCTATCTTCATCTGAACTATCTTCTTCATCATCTTCTTCGCTTTCAGATCCACTAACATCTGAACCTAATATTTTTGTATTTAATTGTTTATATTTATCTTCGTTAGTAACATACTCTGCGTCAAACTTGAAAACATTCAATATGTCCTGAGAATCAGTTGCTTCGTCTAATGTCACTAGATGAGTAAACTGATTTTCTTCTTCAACGAGATCAAGCTCTTCTGGAACTGCCTCGTGATCTTTAAACCCATCTTTTCGAACTTGAAACATGACTTCTATCATGTACTGAACCCTTTTATCTAATTGATCTTCATGTAATATGTTTCGTAACATTTCAAATATTGCTTCAATGCCTTTCCTAGTAACTTCAGTCAGTTTGATACCATATTCTTTCAAAAATGCAATGGCTACTTCAATAGAATCATCTGTTGGTGTTCCTACTAGTAATGTTAATATTTCTAATGCTAATATCTCATGAGCTGCTCTTTGATTTACTAAATGTGCTATGAATGTTTCTGACGAAATACAAAGAGGTTTATCATTCCTTCTAAACCCACGTTTAAATTGCATTACAAGACGTTTTAATATTAATTCTCCAATATTAGGAAATTTAGAATTGATGATCGCAGTAAGAGCCGCATAAACAGCAGTAAACGTTGGAGATGCTGCTTGAGCTTGAATTATAGATCGAGCGAGCAGACCTCTACCTCTGACAATATTTTCTTTCAGAAGCTCTCGGGTTATAAGTCCTATATTACTAACATTAACTTTATTAATGTAGCCATGGATAGATTTCTTCAAAGTTTCCCATGCAATACGTTGGTATGCAGCTCCTGATTTATCAGTAATTTCTGCTTGCATCATTTTTAATTTTGCAGGTGGAATATATGCACCTCCAGTTCTTGATGTTATTAAATCAATCGTTCGATTTTGTCTTTCTGTTACCTCATTAGAGTTATTCTTTCCTTCTCTTTTCTCCATGGTTTTATTTATTACTTTGTCTTTTTCTTCTTTCCTTTTATTTTCTTTTTCATAGTCTCTCGACCTTTTCATATCACGTCGTCACGATTCTTCATAATCATGATTTCTCATATAATGAATTCTATTGCTCCTGTCGCTATGACGATGACAATCTCTTAAACGATGACTTTGGCATTCATAGTCATCTCTATGACTTTGACGCTCATAGTCATCTCTGTAACTTTGGCGGTCATAATCATGATGATGATTTTGGCGTTCAGAGTCATCTCGATCACTTTTAGAATGTGATCTCTTCATCTTGTTACTGAAATTTTAAAACAATAGTGTTACATTTTCAATAACAATTAAAGTAAATGGTAATATTCTTATTTTATTTAATTTTATTAGTAAAATCAAAACAATCTTTTTAACCTTTATTTTGCTTGGAAAGCGTTGTACTAAGTTAACCTTTTACTGGTAAACACTAGCTTTTATCAAAGTCACGGTGTATTCCGTGATCACGGAACAGTATAAGTATCACGGACAGTATAAGTATAACTCTGGTATAGCTTATACTGTGCCTTTATGTTAACAGAACTAAAATCATTACTTCATGACTAAAACACATTTATTCATCAGGCTTCCAATGTAGGGTAACCTAAAAGGTAACGTAAAAGATAAATATTGAAGACTTATTTATAAAAGTTAATGTATAATTTTTAAATACCACTCGAATATCCTCCAACCAGCTCATGTCGCAAAATACAAATAACGTTTACACACGATGCAAACCCACGATCACCCACGATCCACTGCAATCCACTGATCATCACTTTACCTGCTTTACCCTTACTCCTTACTGCTTTTCACTCTATCTTCCTTTCCTGGCTGCAGGGTCTCCACCGAGAAAAAATATTTCGTACTAGTGTTGCGTCGCGGTGTGGGGAAATTAGGGATTTCCGTAGATTCGGTGGGTTCGGGTGCCCGTGGAGCGCTGAAGCACTCTGCTCCACTCTGCTCGTGGAAGGTTCGTCGAAAATAGCTTGTGAACAAGAAATTGTAGATAAAGACAGACTTTATTTGTACTCTGCGTTATAGCTCGATGATTCAGATTGAATTGCTGACTTAT
>CM052251.1:195132-205472 GCA_028455795.1 Lasioglossum marginatum | reverse complement strand
TGTAATTATAACTAGGATGGCGCTGGGTTCTATAAGGCGACATCACAGCTTACTCGAACGTCTATGAACATACAACTTTCAGATCGGAATCCATCCTGCGAGAGATTCCGCATGTGAGTTACAGTGAGTTATTATTATTCGGAAGCACCACGAAAGTACTAGATCTGGTGGTGAACGTACTAGAACACTAAAAATTTGTAAAAGAGAAATCACAGTACCACGAAACTAAAGTGGCAGAGGGGAAAGGGGAATCGTCGTCTCATATCATTCTGTATAAATATTTATGGAAACTGTAACTGTGTAATATACGTACATGTATTTTATTTTATTACTCGTTCATTTTTACTTTACTCTTATTATTTTAAATATGGTCAACTCATTTTGTCGATTATAATTTGGAAGAAGTTAAATTTTAATGTAGGAGTTGATAATATAAAATCTGTATTTATTTCCTCACAACTTACTTCAATCCAATGTGCAAATTTGATGGTAGAACTATAAAAGCATTTCGCATCCAACATTGCTCCAGCCACCAATACATATATCGAAAATACAATACATATATTATATTTAATGTAGTACATATAATATAAAACAATAATAATAATATTAATAATATTTATTTATGGATAATACATATAATACAATAAATACTTATTCTTAATTATTGGTTACAAAATAAAATAGTTCTTGTTAGTTTAAATGTTATCCTATTATGACAATTAAAACTACTGCAATTAAAACATTACCACAAACAAACAAAAGACTGTTTAAACAAATTAAAGATTTAAATCTTCTGTTTGCTTGTTGTAATATTTTAATTTGCTTGTTCTTTGCAGCCAAAGTTCTTTTAGTGATACATCCATGCTTTTCTTGCATAATTCATTTAAATCTTCAACTTTTTTAAGCAGCCTTCTGTTTGTTCGTTGTAATGCTTTAATTTGCTTGTTCTTTTTTGCTAATATATACATTGCTAATATGTACATGCTTCTCATGGTCAGTTATCGTATCAGAATTAAGAAAATCACCCTTCCTTTTCAAAGGTATCTCTTGAAATGATAAATTGTTTTTATCAGTACAAGCAGCAGATTCTAAACAATCATCTTCATCGGCAATTTCATTATTTAAGCTGAAAACAAATTATATGGAAATTATACAAATTTAATCTATTGCAGACTAAGTTCAAGTATTGATTATAAAGAGATTTATACCTTGCACTTTCATTTTCTATTTTAATACATGAGACGTTCATTACTTCTATTGGTTGTATACGTGACACTTCAGGTATGTACTTCTGATACACAAGGTATCGTTACGCTTGGAACTCCAACAATTTCCAACAAAGCAATCACTTCCAAAATGTTTAGAACAAACATTTGAATGAGCAGAGGGCTCAAAATTTTCACAATGAATTGCTTTCATCCGTTTTTTTCTTAATTGTCGATCTTTCGGAAATCTATAAATAAATTTGTTTATTATAGGTTATGCGATGTTAAGTATAAAATACTTACTTACTTGTGAAAAGATATATTTGCATCACGGTTCTGTCGTTCTTTACAATTCTTTATGCAACTAGTTTGCACAAACTAGTTTTTTCCTGCACAACTTTTCTCTTCGGTAACTAATTATCCAACCTCTTTGACGTATACACGTATTCACTTCACTCTTTGACTTCGTTACAATAATTTCGTCTATTTCAGGCTTCTATTGACATATATATCCCTTCATTCATTTTCAAATGTTGCATTTTAGTTCAAAGATGATTTCCCATTGCTTAATGCTTATATTTTCTTAAAACCACTGTAAATATTTCAAATATTATGTATCACAACACCAAACTATTCCGAGAGTCCACAAAATGTAAACCGTATTTATTAATATTATTATGCTTTAATATCACTTCTACTTACCGTAGTTATAATATTTACATATTGCTTAAACATAATTAACAACGAATTGTGTATTTTAATATAATTTTCTATGAAAAAAGCGTTAATTATAATTCCAAACACAAGACTCCCATTATTGAAAATAGGACTCTCGATTTGTAAACACAGCGGTGTTGCCACGTTGTTCAGCACGGCTAGTACTAGAGTAGGCTGTGAAAATACTATTTTTTCTTTAGATTATGATTAATATTTTATTCCCATAAATGCAATATATAAGTATCGTTATTTAATAATTATAATAATAATAATTATAATTATAATAATAATTGTTATTTATGCTACATACACATGCTTATTGAACGAATTATTCGATATCGCTAATGAGTGAATGTATTTGATAGTAAATCTTATAAAATCTATTCAAAACCCCCGCCGTTAAAATTTAACCAATAGCTCGATAGTTACGTGACATAACTAGAAAGGAACTAGAATCATGAGTTTACGGGATGTCGTTGTTTGTTCTTATTTGAGCAAATTTTGAACTGCACAAAGGTTCATTAGATAGAGGAAGATTCAACGCAGCGCGCTGTGCCATATCATATCGATCAAAAAAGTCTTTTAGAGACAGACAAATAAGTCCAAAGTAGAGCAAAAATCGAGAACTAACACCCGCAGATTCCGATGTATTTTTCTGTCTCTAAAAGACTTTTTCGACCGATATGATGGGGCACAGCGCGCTGCGTTGAACTTTCCTCTATCTAATGAACCTTTGTGCAGTTCAAAATTTGCTCAAATAAAAAACAACGACATCCCGTAAACTCATGTTCCGACCCAAAATCTAGTTAGATTCTAGTTATGTCACGTACCCGTGAGTACCCTTCTGAATTTAGTCGATAGTTTAAAAAATCAGTCGACTGAAAATAGTAGTTCGCTACCATCGATTTAGTCGATAGTTTTAGTCGATGGTGCCCATCACTATTTCTAGCCGAATTATTAGCTAAAGTGTGTGATTGGCTGCGAGGGAGGACCCCCTTTGCCTCTGTGTCGTCTCTAGGAACTTCTTGTGAGGCACGCGGAGTATGTACTATGTACATGGCGACCAATGGCGACTGCCAAGTGACAACGCGTTTTGCTATGAAGTACTTTTCAATTTTATTTATCATATGTCTATTTCAAATTAGTGGTTTTGTAACGACGATATTTTATTCTACTAGAAGTACACATCAGCATTATTTCATCTAAATTAATAGTTAGATCATTATTGAAAATACTTGCGGTGAGTCAGAAATCACATATACACGTACAAGAAAAAACTAAGGTTGTCATAAACTCAACTATTTAGATTTCAAACGTAATAATTATGTATAATTTTTTAATTTTAGTAAATTAAACGAAAATAGTATCAACTTATTTATATAATTAAGTAGAATATTAGAATATTTGTTATGTTTACATGGGTATCAAAACCATGACAATTTTGTTGATGTATCGAGCTCTAATTAATACAGTATTCTGAATTTCACAAGATTATTACAGAATTCTATAAGATTATTATAAATTGCTTTCCTGCTTCATATCCGTTATTATACTAAACAATTTTAATTGTACAAACTTTTACGATTTGTTATTATGCTTTTTTATTTAATTAATTATTTTTACTTTTTAGCAAGAAGAGATCGATACAGATTTTGAAAATGCCTACACAAACAGAAAATGATGATATTCGAGTGAAAATTGTTTACAATGGGTAATGTAAATATATAATTTCTTTGTAATAGTATGTATTTTTTGTGAAAACAACAGTGAAAAAAACAAAAATAATAAAGCTAAGAAATAAAATATTGATTTTAATATATTACCTACATAAGTATATTGTTTACAATATAGCATTTGTAATACAATGATTTATGACTCCCCATGAGTTGAAACTTATTTAAATATTACAATGATGTGAAGTAAGTATATATTGGGCATATATTACTTACATGTTCTTGTAATTTGTGCACTTTTTATATAAACATAATCCCATTAACATATGATTTATACTTGTTTTTTTATGTATTTTAAGTTTTCCCCTTAATATATTTATTCTTGAAAGGAAAAGAGATCATAATGGTTTGTTTTACATCAGGGAAGTGCAGATTACGTATATTTCTCCTGGAATTTCGTTCGATACATTGCGGGAGGAAATGCGTACGATATGTGGATTCGGTGCATCAGGTCAAGATCAATTTACGATGAAATGGGTTGATGATGAGGGGGATCCATGTAGGATTGTTTCTCAGGAAGAAGTGGATGAAGCATTGCGTCTTTATGAACTAGAGAAGGACACTGAGATAACTATACATGGTAAGTAATGTTCTGCTAGTGCAAATCTATTTGTAATTGACATTCAGATCCCCATCCAAATGGTTCTTTCACCTATCGTAGTTTCAGTGATAACTAAACTGTGGATTTTATGCATTTTATTACAATTTGGTTACAAAAAAGATTAAGAATGTTGTTACATTATTTGAAATTGATTAAAGTTACTAAAAGAAGAAATACATTCTAATGTGACCCCTATTTGTTGTAATCAACGTAGATCATTTTCACTTTGTACTCGCAGTCTAGTGATAAGATTTCTGTGACTGTAACTATTCATTTAAGTATTTATTTTCTGTTGACCTGATAGAATTCTGAACAAATTTGTAAATTTTATTCATAATGTGATTGTCATTTTTAAATAATATATTTGGTACGCAAATATGAATAATTTTAAAAATCAGGATAGTGGTATTTAAATATATTTTTCCTTGGTCATCTATTTTATACTTAATTGCACATTTATTTTGTTTGTGTTTCGTTTATGATAGTTTTCCATTCAACATATTATTGTACATTCTATATCTTCATACACACATATGATATTTGTATGATATTATTAATTACAACGTTTGCATGTCACCAATTAATAGTAAAAATAAGTAAAGTAATAGTAAAATTAAGTAAAAATACTGAACAATTTAGATTTAGATGTACTAGAGAGAATTATATCGTATTAACTTTCTGACTCTTATCATGGATAATAACGACTAATAACCCGAATAATTACGACCTCGGATAACTACGTCCGATTCGCATTATATGATCGATAAGCATTCAAAATTTCCTGCATCCCTTAAGAATCGTTCCATTCATGCGTATTTACTGGAGCTCCGATTATGTAGTATTTAACGGACTTCGTCGGAAAAGAAGGCAAACACGCGAATAAGAACTAATAAAAGAGGCTCTTGAAGAAAAAAAGGGCAAGGGCGGGTAGGCATGAGAACATAGTTAAGCAAAGCGAACGTGAAAAGGAGGGCGAGAGAGATTACGAGAGAGAAAGGGTTGAAGTAGGGCTGGAGAAGAAAGAATATTAACATAGAAAGGGGATCACGGAAGGAAATATTGAGGAAGAAGAATTAGAGCGAATAGCGATGTGCGAGCCAAGAAGGGGCGGGGTGGGGCGAGAGGTGGGGAGGGGGGGTGGGATAAAAGAGAGGATGATGTGCGGAGGTGGTCGGGTAGGAAGTAACAGAGAGAACAGAGAGGAAAGGTTACGGGAAGGAAAAAGAGTTGGCCGGTTTGTTAAACAGAAATCAGTTCTGTTTTCGGCGTGACTTTATCCTAGCGTTTGCGCATTTCGTGGAGTAAAACTGGTCTGGTAGTGACAGCAGTTAATGAATACTGCAGCAGCAGTCGATATTCTTACGCGGACAGATTAGCTGGGCGACAATCTCCTCGTGGAAATCCGTCAGAGAGGCTGTTGGAGTGGCGAGAACGGCCGCGCGAAGAAGCTAACCGGAAATCTCGTTGGGAAGGGAAAAAGGGTGGATCGAGGAGAGAGGGTAGAAGGCCGGTTGATCATTCCCCGAGGTTCATCCGCGGGAAGATAACGGGACAGCCCGGATAGAATATACGCGCGGTGGGCTGGGCTTGTT
Organism: Lasioglossum marginatum; assembly: GCA_028455795.1. Classification (NCBI taxonomy): domain Eukaryota; kingdom Metazoa; phylum Arthropoda; class Insecta; order Hymenoptera; family Halictidae; genus Lasioglossum; species Lasioglossum marginatum. The sequence goes on along the minus strand of CM052251.1, from coordinate 199,621 downwards.
TTAGTGCTCCGCGAACTTGTGTCGAGAGGTTGTGACGGTGTATCTTTAACAATCGCTGTTGTCACTGGAGAGGTTGCAAAAGTGGCGATAAACCAGCATCGATCGCGCTGACTCGTCGCATTCTCAGCCGGGCTCCTGCAAGAGGTCGGCCACGGTAGAAGAGGCGAGGACAGAGGAGCACGGGGGTGAAAGAAGGAGAGGAAGGGAAAGACAACGGGCCGGAAAGAGAGAGATTGAGAGAGCGTGCGCACGTACCGCTGGGTAGGAAAGTAGGGAAAACTCGGGGGTGGGAGTTAGAGGGTGATAGCGAGCAAAAGACGGGAGCCAGTGGTGTACGGTTGTTGGCGGACGATATCAGACAGCCAGGATAGAGGAAGTGGAGAAAGATAAATACGGGTAAATTCGTCACGAAATGGCGTGGGGTTATTGGAGCGCAACGTCAGTCAGCGATAGGGGTCGATCACCCCGTCGGGAGAAGGATAAACAACAATCTCAAGGTTTGCATCAGCAGCACCAACAGCCACAACAACAACAGTTTCACCAAACCGAGCCGGGGATCAGCACGGGGTTGTACGGGGTACAGCAGCAAGTACAGGGTGAGATCGGCGTCGGTACGTCGTCCGGGCCCGGTGGTGGTGGTGCTGCTGGTGCCGCAGTCGAGGAACCACCCTGCAGTATGATGATACAGGGTGGTTCCTTCTATTCTTATTCCGCGGCACTGGCTGCTGCGGCAGCAGCTGCGGCCGGCCGTAAGATTCCACCGGCCGTTGAAGTACCTTCCACCTCGACCACGGGAATTCAAGTTTTGCCGCGTGATCGACCGATTAAATCGAGCACCAGCACGTACCCACCCTCGCCCAGCAGCGATTCCGCCGAGTACGAACAGCCGATCGCTGGGATGCGAGGCGAGTGTTCGTCCAATAACAGTCCACGCGACGAAATATTCGTACAACCGGGATCCTCGTCGTCCAGATTGAAGCTACTCGGCAAAAAAGGTGTCGACGACACCTCGGAAGTCGATCTGGACGAAGTGATCGCCACGGAGATGATGTACGCGACCAGCAATCAAGCTATAGGACCTAATAGGTGTCGTGTACACGGGCCGTGTAATCAACGTCCGGATCCTGCTCCTTCCACGGCCGACGATACCACAGGATTCTCGCAGTTTTGGTTCAACGACATTACCTGGGGTAGGTCTCGACCCTCTCCGCGCTTCATTAACTTGGTCGATTGATTTGCAACGAAGCACAGGTGCATCGACCGCCTTCGTTCCTTCCGTTTCGCAGGCCTATTGTTTGTATAACCTTTCGATATTGCACGTTATTGCGCGCCATGGCCCGCACAAATCCACTCGGTTTACTGCCTGGAGTCAACACAATTTTGATTCAAACCGAACGAGCCGAATGCTCGGATGCAATTGCAACATATTGATCGCGAAGAATAGTGTGTGTTTTCGCGATGGTGTGCTAACATGTGCGCTTATCTAATCATCTCTGCCTAGTACCATATTTCGCGATTTCAGAAGGATCAGTGTGCGACTCACGGACATCGTTTCATTCTGAATTCGCTAGATACGACACGATATGCTTCGCGTGCGGAAGTTAGTGTTCCTTTCGAACTGATGGCAGTTTTTTATTCTTACTATTACGAACAAAAACAATTATAAATCCTCGTATCTAATACACTCGAGATCGATTGTTGAAACAATACTACAATACATTCTCGAAGATCGAACCAGACGAGTAACAGCATAAGGGATGAAAAGGAAGACGTGTGTCACTCAAAGTGGCACAATAAGCTGCTGCTGCACCAAGTATCAAGAGCCTTTGTTTGCTCTCGTTTGATCGCAGCAATCGCTGGGTAACAGGCGTAATTAACACGTAGCTAGTTGTATTAATTCGCGACAAACAATACCTATAGTAATACTCGCTGCGGTGAAATTGTTTCGCGAGGTGTTATACACGTATATCGATCGTTAATACACGCGAAGGCTTTTCCTAAATTGTTTCGGGCACAACGTTCGTGAGCATTTATGCTAAAAAGATCAGATCCTCTTGTTCCCGAATTTTTCGAATCTAATATGAAATTAAAAAATTGGACATATATTCGGCAAAATTACTCGAGTAACTAAACAAAGAATATAGTCATCTGTTTCAAAACGAATTATATTCTAAGCCCCGACGATCTGATTATATACCGAAAACTTGCCAATACTTGCTGATAAGATATTCAGCCGCTAAACAGAGTAGAACGGTTTCTTTAATTTTGTGGCAAATCTCGCCGATAGTTTCGATCGATTATTCGATGGCGAGTGAGATGTAAAGGCGTAGATTGAAAACAACATTGCACCTATCCGTGTCCGCGAAGACTCCTCGTCGATAAGCGATAACGCGATCGCATCGTTTCAATCCAATGTTACACGTTATCGGGCAGCGTTTAATGATCAAGTCACTGAATAAAAGTGACAGTATAGGGTACACCTATGTAGCCTCGGCTAGGCAACGGTTAAAAGCCATCATTCCGATCGTGGTCCTGAAGATATTTGGTAGGCCGTGTAAGTAGTGTTGAACACGTTCGCGAGCACAGTGTGCGATTCCATCTTCGATAGTTGCCGATCATTGTCTATGCTGTGCTGACGAGGACACCGCCGCGTCGTTATGATGACGTTGTCCGTGATACACGATCTTTGTTAGTATTCGATACTGTTCCCATCTAACGTTCTAAGATCGATCCCTGAAAATTTCGATTCGGAGCACGGAGAAGACGTGCTAGAGTGTGCCTTCAAGTATAAGTTTCGGACGCGCGGAACTTGCGAACGGGGATGACGTACCCGAGTGGATGTTCAGACAGACAATCGAAGTGTACAATTTGAGATTGTCAATGACGGGAAAAAAATGATAAATTAGTGGTGGCCGCATGAATTTGCATGATTTTGCATGATTTTGCATTACTGAATATTCATGAGATATTCTTTCCGTGCCTCGAAGACCGAGTTTTCGATCAACCAAGGAGAACTACAATCAAATTAGATATGCCATTACCCCCTTGACGATGGCGAATGCGTAATGAAAAGGCAACTGTGATGCCGGCTAGAATTCAAGTGACTGCACTCTTGTGTAGCAGTAGTCGAGAATCAGCATTTACATTTTCCGACGCGCAAGTCAATATGACTAAATTTATTTGATCAACATCGACATCGTTAAATGCAAAGCTTCTACGTCGGATTATGTTGGTGAAAATGAAACGTGACATAGACCCTTATCTCTAACTGATATCTGCGACGTATGATAAACGTAGGTTCCGTACGAAATACGGCGCTTGATATCAAGGGGTTGAAGAATTAGATTAAATTATACGGTCTATGTGGATTGATAAAACATACAGAGTGTCTCAAAAATGTTGTACCACTTTGATGGAGGTGATTCCTGAGGTCATTTGCAGCAACTTTTTCCTTTGCGAAAATATTCTCCGCGGCTTTAAGGAGTTATTAACAAAAAACACGGAACAGTGGTGGCATTGGCCGAGCCGGAGTCTGTCCGCTGTTGCCGCTGATTCGTCCGTGTTTTCTATTAATAACTCCTTGGCAAAGCCGCGGAGAACATTTTTGCAAAGGAAAAAGTTAGTTCAAATGACCTTGGGAATCGCCTCTTTTTCAAGGACACCCTGTAGAACAAACGATTCGTTATTATCGAACTTGAAGCTCGAGCGTGTAGTTGTTTAGAAGTTTACGTTCGCGTACACAAAGACTGCAAAGTGTCCGCGATTTAATTGGAGAAGTGTAACGAGTACGCGAGTCTATGTACTGTCGGTGTAAAAACCAGTCCGCCCTTTAAAAATAAATAACTTTTTTAAAAGTAAATCAAACGGCTTGAGCTTTTTTGTAATGTTAGAAGAATTAATTTACTAGAATTAATTTACCAAGAAAGTAAAGATCACAATTTCTTTTTTATCCGTGTCTGTAATAGAAGGTGCCTTTGGTAGACCTAAATATGCTACACACACGCACAAAGATTCATCGAAATCGATCGATAGCAGTAGCAATTTAAAATAAAATTATTTACACATTAGTTAGTGAACTAATCCTTCTAACATCTCAAAAAAATGCCGTTTGGTCCACATTTGAAGAAGAAATTCGGGTTTAAGGTGTGCAAATACTTTTTACAAAATCTGGTAGGTTCTTTATACAAATTTTCGTAGACTGCTTTGCAGACCACAAAATCAAGCAAAAATCAACGCTTAAGTACCACATCAAGTTATTGTAATTATACATATACAGGGTGAGGCACCTAAAACAGGCCACCTGAATAACTCGGCTTCTATGAGCGTTAGGAAAAAATGCATCACATGGAACTTGCTTGGTTTCGAGGGAGCATTAATCTGATGTTAGTAGCTTTTTTGTAGGTGGACGCGTAAAGGACATATGAAGGTCAACTTCATTTTTCTAAATAGAATGTCCAATATTTTTGATCGAACTCGGATGAAGCACAAA
>CM052251.1:158177-188362 GCA_028455795.1 Lasioglossum marginatum | reverse complement strand
AAAAAACGTATCATTCCATTTAAAAAAAGAAAGTTGACCTTCATCTCACCTTGGTGTGTCCACCGGGAATGGGAAAAATAAAAGTTCCACCACATGATGTCCCCCTCGGTATTGAACAACTTTCATCTGAAACATTTTTGCGTATAATCAATATTTCCGGAAATTTTCGACTGTAACGCTTTACAATTTCCACCCTGTATATATGCCAACTCCTTTGTCCTCTTTAACGGTAAAAAATCTTCGGTATGGAAATGGTGGAAATGGAAAGATTGTGTGGAAATTCGGGACATTAATAGGATTTTATTATATTTAGTTTCAAACAATAACAATCAACAACAAATTGGTACAACTATAGAGAAAACGGTTGCTAATACGAGATTAAATATGTCATTAAACGTAGCCTATAGTCTAAAATAGTGGCATACCTCCAGAAATAAACCAGCCGTTGATTTTTCAACATGTATTATGCTAGTAGAATAGAATATATATAAAAGTCTTCCACTATCATACTGTTTTGTATCCGTTAGGAATTCCAAGTGTTAATGGTTTACACGTTAGAAAAAAAATTATGATATTTCGCAAATAATTTTGTAACAAATGATCACTGAAAGCGTCTAATTTTGTGCAATTTTAAGAATCGAATATACTTAGGTTACTTTTTAAGTGTTATACTCTAACAAAATTGTTTACTGCTGACAGTTGTTCGTTCCTGTGATTATTATAAATATAGAAAACTGTTAAAAGTCTTGATAAAAGAATTAGAGAGTTATGAGATTTGACATGAACATAGGGGTAATTCGAAAGGAATCTAGAGTAAGGACACACACGAAAATAAAATTGCCAAAACACATTATACGAAAACATTTTACAGAAGGTTACCATAATTATCTTTATATTGTTACATGCCAGATATGTATACTATATTATGCAGAGTGAGACATTTCGATTCAATTAACAAAATCTGTTACAACCTTTTGTGTTAACACTTGTTACAACTTGTAATATATATTATATTGTATCAAATATATATACGTAAAATAAAAACTATCATTTTAGTTTACAACTTTAATATTGGAATATGAAAATAAAATGATATCATTTTATTTTTATTATTTAAGCATAACAAAATAATAGTTACCATATTTTTATAGTCGTATGTAACGATAATTTCACGTTACATCATTTTTTTTTAATGAATATCTCATTTCTCTTGAACATGAATAAATAAAATGTATTTTTACATTCGTGTTCCATACATTTTTGTAAAAGGAAAAATAACATATCAACGAAAACTAAAAAGAGAATAAAATTATTTAACGATACTATTATAACAAATACTTAAATTGTAGTCGATACATGGTATATTATTATTATCATTTTATTTAAGTGCCTCGCCCTGTATACTAAATAATATATATATTTATGCATGTATACAGAAATACGAAGTGTTTAATAATAATATAATGAATTTTAATACTTTGAACGTACAACATAACGTAATTATTTTATAACATAGGATAGTACAATCAAAATGAAAATATTAAATTATTTTATTATTTGTCAAAACTGAATTAAGAAATTGTTGCTCTTATTTTTATTCACTATTTTTATACTTTTATTATTTCTTCATGATCACAATTAAAAAGAAATATTTTTCGTGTGTCAGAAAGTATGTTCCAAATGGCAGTTCCAAGAGTATATTTAAAAATATATTAATGAAAATAGCTTTTACTGCGAGTAAAGACTATGAAATACATTATAAAATGAGAACTATGTTATTTAAATATTCTACTGTTAGCGCTCAAAATAAGAAAGAAAAATGCTTGTTATCGTTTACATATATATATGAAAGGAATTTTAAAGCGATTTAAGCTTTGTTACTTGAAATTTAGTTTCCCAACATGTTGACATCTTCCTGGCTGTACAATACTGTAGTTATTATAATTTTACGTAATAGTATCCAATACGTATCGGTTAGTAACTGAAAGTTAATCTTATAATTGAAACAGAAACAGAACTTTGTGTAGTGCATTTTATTTATAATAAAATATTAAAAAAAAATTTCCTGGGAATGAATTCTTAAGAGCTGCATACAAAAGTAAATTTACAATTTAATATACCCCATGTACACAATTCTTTATTTAATTCTATTTATTATTTATTATGTTAGTTTTTATCACATTCATCTCATTTTCGTCAGCTATAATGACAGTTTACGTATAGATCGCCAATAATTTTAATATAGGCTCAAATACGAATTTTACAGAAGATTTTCCCCATAGAAAATCATGATGGCTGAACGTTTGAATAGATAATTTTTCATGGAACACCACGTTAATAAGTCTTCTTTGAAGAAGACCGACGTCCTAAAGAAATATAATGATATTTATTAACAGTGCTCTCATCATTTCGTATTATCTTATAGAGGTATGCAAATTACTAGACTTAATGTTTTCTTTTATAGTTTGCTTGATTTTAGCAGAAATATCTTGAAATATATATAATGAAGAAAGATAATTATCATGTATATATATACGGATTCATAAATTGGACATTTCTGTGAAATGTCGCTCATTTTTATTTGATTTGTTGGAATATTGTTGCCCATTTTAAACAAAACTTAAAAATATATAATGTATATTTCAGCACACTCAAATGTACTGGACATTGCATACAAGATGTGTCAAACCAAAATATAGTATCAATGGAACATCATTTACAAAAGAAATACCAGATTTTTAAAAAGTTTATCGATGTTAGTCTAATAATTTTTACACGCCTATAATTTCCCATGTTCGTACGATAAAAAGTTTCAATACCTTTGGTGTCGCTAGTAAATCATCATCGCTACTAAAAAGTGCAATAGGAGCAATCACTTTGCTTAAATTATACTCTGGCGGCACTGAAGAATTATAGAACCGATAATTCTTTTCTTCACTATCGTAGTCATACTGTCTAAAGTAATCTGAAACATTCATTCGCGTTTTTAAAGAAGTACATTACCTTTCATAGTTTCGAAGTTTCGTCATTTATAGTTTATAACTACATTACCTTTTCGTATATACCCCTGGCCGAAATGAACAACTTGTTTCCAAGAAGCTCCCGCCGGAATGTGACCAAGAATTACCGTCAGATTGTCCTGAAAATCGTTTGAAAGTTATGTAAATTATCACCGGAACAGTTGTCGAGTTCATATTACTTAACATTCAATTTTACCGCGCTCAAGTTTGACGGGCCAAAATCAGCGAGAAAGAAGAGAAAATTAGTGCAAAAGAGCGGCGTTATCGATTGTGTCTGATCTTTGCAAAGTAGATTCGTCACGAACTTTCCCCAGCTGGAACGTGTCCGCACTTCTGGATAGCCGAACTTTTCACCGATTCTCTACAAAAATAATTAACAAATGTTGACGTGAATCCTAAATTTTGGAGACTAATATACCAATGTGCTACGTAAGATATTCCACTTGTTTTTAATGGCATGAGCAAATTTTTAACAAAAACTATTGAGTTGGCAAGAAAATAATTTCGGTATTTTAATGTGAAATAGAGCCCAATTTTTTAATTCAAGCAATGAACTTTAATGAATAAGATGTTTTCCATTTTGCTCGATGATCTTTTGCCAAAAAGAATAAATAAGAAAATATTTTATTGATTAAAGTTCATCGTTTGAATAAAGAAATTCGGTTTTATTTCACCTTAAAATACCGAAATTAATTTCTTGCCAACCTAGTATTTATTCTACAGGTTGTTCCAAAAATGTTGTACTTTCCTGAAAGGGGGTTTCTCGGGAAGGAGTATTTTAAGTTTAAGTCTTCTGTTTATCATAAATATTCGCATTTTATTATAAGCTTGTAATGTAGAGATTAAATAACATTCGTTGAAATAACCGAACAATATTCTAAAAAGGAAACCTAGGAATAGCAACGCTCAAGTAATTAACATTCTAGTCAGTAAATATAATAACTGTTTTGTAAGAAAAAATATAGATAAAGGATAGTACCGTTTCTACCATTTAGGATAGTACCATTTTTCGCAAACACGAATGTATCAGGCCGTCAAGTATAAAACTTGACAAATGTTTTTGAGAGTGTTTTATTTGTGATTTGATACGAGATAAAAATACTTTAAATTCATAGTTTGTGCTGAAATATGTCAAAATGCGAAGCACTTTGAATGTAAGAAGGATATTCGAAGACGATTTTGAAGAAATTCATCGAACCTTTCTTCAACGCATTTCAAGAACGGAGGAAACATAAATGGGTATCGGTTTCGGGAGTTTTACGCAATCGACAAGAAATTCATGTAGACCTTACCACACCCATGTATGTTAATTTAGCCAGTTTTGTAATCAGCCCGCGCATATTCCCGGTAAAAGCGACAGGAGCAAGGCCGATCATCAAAGCAATTTTCCCATTGTAATCTGGCCTTTGCGACATCATCACCCAGAACTGAGTGGTCCCCTGTGAGTGTCCGACGTAAAAAAGCCTTTCATACTTGGTCCGGCCGAGTATGTAATCGATCGTTGCAGGAAGATCGTGTACGCCAAGTTCGTGGTAGCTGAAAAGCCATGTCGCATTTCAGAAAGAGAAGTTGACACGAATAAATCGGCCTACATACGATACGATTCATCGTACAACTAATTGTGGGACAGAAGTAGCTTCGGCCGTCTGAATAACAGTTGCACCGTTTGTGGCGGTGTTGTACAACTTTTAGTACAACGCGGTCGTACATATATCGTACGGCAGTACATATATGTAAAGCATGCTAAAAATCTGTCGCGCGACACTGTTGGACATGCGACAAGTTTGAACGTGTGTGTAACTGTGTAGGTATGTTGCGAACTTGTTGCGACTTGTTGAAGCAATTTCCTTCTATCTTTTTAATTTTTAACTGTTTACGTTCGCTTTCTCCATAAGCAGGCATTTCAACTCTAGTTGAAAAGTAAGTCTAACAATAAATGAAAAGCATCGTCGTCCATTCTTAAGTAATTTTTTAAGTCTGCCGGTTCATTGGTACTTAACTCACGTGATAAATTCATGAGAGGATACACATTCCGTTGCAGCAACCAATTAATTTCTTTCTGTTAGTATAATTATAAACGTATCTCCTGCAAAAGTGAATGCGATCTATTTTTGCAACTGTCTGTCGAATTTGTTGTACGATACGAAGCAGGACAAATCAAGCGAACTGGCTCGAATTGAGGTAATGTGCTTATATGTATATTGGGCTGTGTAATAAATTCCCGCGTTTTTTGTATTTTATTTTTTTCTCGAAATTTTGTGTTCTCTTAGGTAAAGTATATACATGCATTCGCAAGATTTTTTCTTGCTCTATGCAAACCTAACTGCTTCAATTTTTTGAATTAGTTAATTTTAATCAATTTTCAGGCTTTTTCAATGGAAGTTCCAGGAGACTCAAAAACTTGGAGCTTGGGTACCACAGAACTTCAGTAAGATGTCGAGCAGATGTCGAAAATGAATTTTTTTGCCTCCTGAAACTTCCATTGAAAAAGCCTGAAAGTTGATTAAAATTAATTAATTCGAAAAATTGAAGCAGATATTTGTAGAGCAAGAAAAAAACTTGCGAATGCATATATATATACTTTCCCTAACAAAACACAAAATTGCGGGAAAAAATAAAATACAAAAACGCGGGAATTTATTACACAACCCAATACATATTATATATTATATATATAAATTATATATAATAATATATCGTTCATTCATAAGAAAAGTGACACGACTCAAAAGATATTTCTAAAAAAAGTATAATGATAAATATACAGTATATAAATTGTAATGTACTTTATAACTAATGTACATAACAATTAACCCAGTATCTAAGTAACAACAAATTATTTTACATTTCTAAGTTGGTATATAATATACAATAAAAAAATGGCAATTTTTTAGATAATTTTAAAATGTATGTGTGTGCTCTCCTGTAAAATTTCCTTTTTTTGGCTTATGTCATTTTTCTTATGAATGAACGATATGTGTGAATTGAAGAATTGAGGGGAAACAGTTACCCTCTCCCTGTTGGTATCAGATTAGTCACGTGATATTGTGACACACGCCCGACAGAGACGAGACGCGTCACGTGACCGGCCCGTGGCAGAAGCGTGGGGGAATAGCGTCGTGGAAGGGGAAGGGTAGAGTGGGAGACAAGTCTTGATCTGGCGACACTAATCCTCTGCGAGCGACATACCTGAAATCCCAATAACGACGATCTGTTGTAGACATTGTCGTATGGTTCCTCGAATAAATATTGCCTCTGTTGTTCCCGAGCCAAACGTCGTATCCCGCATCAGCCAGTATATACCCTAAAAATAACAAAATAAATTAATTATTTGACACTTCGGGAATGAAATTCAGTGTGTTCATATAGATTAGTATAGGACAGTGTAGACCATCGAGTATCTTGTCATCATTGTCTCATTGACCAGTATCTTTCTATTATACAGGGTGGAAATTATAAAGCGTTACAGTCGAAAATCTCCGGAAAAATTGATTATTCGCAAAAATGTTTCAGATGAAAGTTGTTCAATACCGAGGACATCATGTGGTGGAACTTTTATTTTTCCCGGTGGACACACCAAGGTGAGATGAATGTCAACTTTCTTTTTTTAAATGGAATGATACGTTTTTTTATCCACCATCAAATAGTGCGTTTCAAGACGAATTCAACGACCTATGACTCAAGGTCATTCAAGGTCAAACTTGCAGGGAAATGCAGAAAAGGTGTGATCGCTTTATTTGTACTTTACTTCGTGCCTTCGAACTTTCACACCAAAACGAGGACTGTCACACCAAACACTTCACTACAAGTTTGACCTTGAATGACCTCGAGTCATAGGTCGTTGAATTCGCCTTGAAGCGCACTATTTGATGGTGGATAAAAAAACGTATCATTCCATTTAAAAAAAGAAAGTTGACCTTCATCTCACCTTGGTGTGTCCACCGGGAATGGGAAAAATAAAAGTTCCACCACATGATGCCCCCCTCAGTATTGAACAACTTTCATCTGAAACATTTTTGCGTATAATCAATATTTCCGGAGATTTTCGACTGTAACGCTTTATAATTTCCACCCTTTATATGCCTTTTGAATTGTAACAGAGCAATAAAAATTTACAGATTCGTTATAGCAACATTTCAAAGAGTAATATGACACGTCTTGATAGGTAAAGGAAACTTTCTAACAAATAATACTACTTTTCCCGTAGAAATTGGCAATCAATTTCTAGAAAGCACACTGGAAAACTAATTACCAAGTTTTACTTGATTATTATGTTAGTGTTGAAGTGTATAATTACTTTGATTAATAGCGACTACTATTACGTGTTTTATGTGTATGTGTATTTAATTAATCGACTTATAACGTTCATGAATTCGTCAATTTTAAATAATACGTAAAAAATAGCTTGACTCGATCAACTCGTTCGCATGATTACAAAAAATGATATAAAATATACTATCATTGTGTAATAATAAAAAATATATATCTAAACTTATTGTTTCATTCCTAGACTGCAGAGTTGATGCGTTTATATATAGTGTATAGTGTAAATACATAATTTATATATAAATATATATTATATATATAATATATAAATATTATAATATAGTATAATAATATAATAATATATATATAATATATAATATATAATATATATAATATATAAATATTATATATATAATATATAAATTATATATAAATATATATATAGTGTAAAAACATAATGACGTATAGACTGTAACTAAAAATACATAATTAATGTACGTAATCTCTAGTCTATTTTTAATTTACTGAAACCTTTAATGTATGAAAAATATTATTGCCTGGTTTCTGCAAGTTAAGATGAGTCGACAAATTAATTATTTGTTATATCCGAATGAATAAAAATTGAATAGAAACTAAACATATATTTGATTCTATTGAAAATAAATACAAACAGTATCCTGTTTTGTAACTATTTTATGATTATAGTTTTTCAAATTTTACCAAACATATCAGTTTAATTACATTCTGGAGATTTGAAATCACTAATTATATAAGTCCATAACATCCGCAGTCGATCATTATTTCGTTGCAAAGAGAAGGTGATAAGGGGTGATAATGAGTGTTGGGGCAAGAAAGTAATTTCGGTATTTTAAGGTGAAATGAGCCCAATTTTTTTATTCAAGCAATAAACTTTAATGGATAAGATATTTTCCCTTTTGTTCGATGATCTTTTGCAAAAAAGACTAAATAAGAAAATATTTTATTGATTAAAGTTTATCGTTTGAATAAAGAAATTCGGGTTTACTTCACCTTAAAATACCGAAATTACTTTCTTGCCATCCCAATACAAAACGAAAAAACATATTAAAATATTATAATATACAGGTATTTAATTACCTAATGAGTTAGATGGTCCTAAGAGAATCCAATCTGCGGAACTCCCGGCTAAGCCATGCTGCACCAGAACCGGTGGCCTTCTGGAGGATGTCTTATCGTATCGCCCATAGGGAATACGATGAATTTCTAAAATGTAGCCATCGCCCGTAAGTACTTTATGAATTTCCATCGGGTAACCGTATTTCCGTATTAGATCTGGCTATTGAAATAAAAATATTTTGAGAAACGTAATCGGTAAAATAAAAAATAAACATAACGCAGCGATTGCGCGATATAGCCCACAGAATCGTCTCCATTAAACGAAGAATGACAAGTATATATACAATAACTCACTCCCATGAGTTCAACGTCTGGATGACCTTTTTCATTATGAAATGCGGTGCCGAAATAAGTATTCGTTATAAACAGTAGCAAAACGACGAGACTGCGCAAGGACGGCATCATGTTTAAAACAAATCGTCGAAGATAAAACGTGGGTATTTTATAGGTGATGGCGGCTTGAGCAGGTGCTCATGGTGCATGTTTCATTTATCCTGTGTTCCCGACCTTTAATGTGTATACACGTTAATGTATACATGTATGTATACATTGCTTCGCGTAGCAAATGGAAAGTATATACAGTAGGAATGGATAAATCGAACCGATCAAGGAGAAGATTTCTCCCACCCTCGCTGTCATTCACGACATCACTCTATCAAAAGTACCCTAATTTTCTCTTTCCCAATTTAGACGGTGCCACAAATTATTTATCTCGAATGACTTCTTGTGCTGTTCAATTCCAATACTGCCACTTTTTCCACTTTCCTTATTTCAAGGACACCACCATTAATATTCGTCTCGACGATGATCGTGCTTCTGTATCACATTGCTCTAAGTTTTTATATAACCACTGTTACTTTTTTTCAAATTACGTATATTTTTATATTAATTTATATTTATTTATTTATATTAGCTGAGTGGTTAGCGAGAACATATATATATATATATATGTATATATATGTACGTTACATATACATATATATACATATATATATATAACAATACACTTTCATAAATTCACCGAAAAAAGGGAAATGTTCAACATAGACACTTTTGTTAACACTAAACCTACAGACCATCAAGAGTAACTGATGTGTATAGCATTACAAAAATAACAAGATTAAATTTATTTATATATTTCGTGCGATTTTTACTATAATATATACTGGAGTCAAAAAATATATTCAATAAATTCCCATGAAAACGCCTTTACAATTTCAATAATTGTCAAATAAAAAATCTAAAATGGGTCATTTAACCCCTTGTGGTAGGTTCAGTGTTAATCTCGTATTTATATCTTCTCATCAAACTATACTTTCCATTGTTTTCATTTCCACTATTGGCAGTTTTTAGTCTGATTTATTTCAGAGGTGTCCTTATTAAGGGTAATTACTCATCTGGGTACGCTTTTCTATTGGATCGATCTTTTTATTTATTTTTAGATCCTACTGTGTTTACGTTGTAGTGCCCTTGACACCTGCTACGTAAAAAGCCCATTGTTTTCGCTTAGGTATTGTGAAAACTGCATGCGCAATCGAGGGTGGTTGAACGCAAAGCAAGGTCGATTGCACCATTGCGTGTACGAATGAATACAGCAGATGCTGTATGTTAATTAGCAGTATATATTTCTTTAATATGATTGCTTATTACTATAGTAATATATATATAGATAGACAGCGGAGCTTCTACTTAAGCTTCAATAAAAAAAAATCATTTTTGAATCCACTAATATCTTCCTAAAGCAAGTAGACGATTTAAATAATTGTTTTATATGCTCTCCAGGTTATTATCCTAGGGCGCGCAGTGGCTCCCAGGGCGCACAGTGGCGTCAGTGGAGGAAACCGACCCGACAAAAGGGAATATTGGTGGCTGTAAACCGTATTCAACTCAATCGGCGTTTAATAAGACTATCGAACTCAGATTACCTATAAATTATATGTTTGCAATAGCATGTTTACAAATCATGTATGCATGCATATGTGGCTAATGGATCCGACTGGATTCAAGCCGTTTATATTTTTGTTGTTACTCTTAATAGCAATAAAGATATTAATAAAAAAAGAAAAATAACATCTCCAAACATTGAAATCATGTATAATCTCGAATCTGATGTCTTTAATGCTTCGTCCTGACCTGAACATTTCACTTATAAACTTTAATTCACTCAATAAACTGCCAACAGTTTCTGTATTTCTTTGTGAAATACAAATTCTGGAAATAGCAAAAGCCCGTTCCGTTCGCTGTTCGGCGCGGCGAAATGTTCGTCGAAAATGTCGAAATCAGTCGAAATGCGCGGTTTTGCGCGCGGTTCGTTGCGCGGATCGTTGCGCGGTTCGGCCAGGTTCGGCGCGCTGTTTAGGTCTGGACGAAGCCTAAAATGCAATTAACCATGGTTGCAGTTATACGATTACGTTTCATTTTATAACTATTTCTTCGAGAAAAAAGAAACGCAAGCATTCATATCAATAAGTTTTAATCTAAACGCCAGCGAAACTGTATCGGCTTTAAATCACGTGGTGAGAAAGTGTCATCTTTCGGATACAAACCTTATTAGTTCGCGATCAACGATGGTGATGGTGGTGTTATTTGCGGTTTCTTGTTGTGGAATGGAATTGGTTTTCTAATCACGAGATTGAAGATGTAATATTTAATGTCATACAATTAGAATAAGAAGGAACAATGGTGCCGGTCGGTATTTTGTGTATTCCAATTGTTACCGCATTCTTCTACTGGAATAATTTAATATGGTGCTACATATTTGGAGTGCTAACCATATCATGTTTCTGTATGGGATGTTTGATTGTTATGTTCATAAACATCGCTCTTTCTCCGAAACATCAAACTGGTGCAGGCACGTTAAAAACTATTGCGGAGATCGACGCTTTTCATAACTTGTTAATGGTATGTTCATACAAAAATAAATTTATATCTAGACTATAATCTATAGGAACTTGAAGTGAACCAAACTCTTTCGCGAATATATTAAATCAATAATAAAATGAAAAATCTATTGTATTTCGTTAACGATTACATTATACGAAGAGTTTCATATTTCATTTATCATAAATATGTATACATGTAAGTAATATTTTCAAAGTATACATTTATTGTTGCAACTACTGACATTGAAATACCTTTCGTCTACAAGTCTTTTTACTGATATGGATAAGGATAAGATAACAGGTATCACATCGAAACAATAGAAATTGCACGTCGAACCTTTTTTCTGAGTTTATGAACTCCTTCATTCTCGTTGTATTAAATTGGCAAGAAAGTAATTTCGGTATTTTAAGGTAAAATAAAACTAAATTTCTTTATTCAAGCGATGAACTTTAATCAATAAAGTATTTTCTTATTTATTCTTTTTGGCAAAAGATCATCGAACAAGAGGGAAAATGTCTTATTGATTAAAGTTTATTGCTTGAATAAAAAATTAGGCTCTCTATTTCACCTTAAAATACCGAAATTATCTTCTTGCCAACCCAATATTTTTCATTTAGTATCGATATTAAATAATTATGATATTCATGCTAGAGTTTTCAGTAGACCTTGTTTCTAGCGTTCATAATCTTCGTTAGTAGGCTACTAAACTTAATTAAGACTGACAGAATTTTCTAACTATGGTCATTGATTATTCTATACATAATTTCAGAAGGGATATACGGCTCCAGCTTTGAATATCAAAAAATATGCAAAGTATCCATTGGTTTTCACTCGTATGGTAGATGGAGCTCTACAAAATCTGTTGGATTTGATTTTTCAAGATTTTATTGGTGTTTGGCTTAGCGAATTGTCTTTCAATTCTGAGCAAATAATAGACAATATGAAACAAGACCTATGGGGAGCAATTCAAAGTCTTCACGAACGTTTATCCAAAGTGGATCATACAAAATTAGTTGTTTGCAACATAGTGAACAAGATAACATTTCATTTCGAAAAGATCAGGATTGCTCAAGCAGCTTCGTATGTTCAGCTATACTATTTTCATTGTTATATAATAATTATTGATAAAAACTACATATTTTCATTGTTTATAAACAGATCGGAAGGTGAAGATCCAGTATTTATTTTATCAACGCATTTAATGTCACCTACGTCTGAATTAGATTATTTGAGAAGAGTCTGTGAACTGTATATTTTACTTTTGTTACCACCTTCTTATTCTCTTGTACCAGTAAAATATTTATTAAGAGAAATTCTTGCGTGTAAAAGTAAGTTCACTGTAGAACTTATGTATGTATTTATTAGAGGGTTGTGCTCAAAAATGTTGGGTACCCATACCCGATGGTCGGGGAGACATTGGGTGGACGCACATCTCTAATATTTCTAGAACCATATGTTCAACATGTATTTTATTTATTATATATTTGCAGTCTTAAAGCCAGCGATAGATTTAATAACCGATCCTGATTATATCAACCAAAAGATTTTATCTTACATTGATCAACAGCAGCTTGCAGAAGCAATGCATAGAAAAACATATGAGTATGCTGAATCGTTTGAAGACTTTATACGCATGATTAAAAGCTCTAAGGATTTAGAAGTTTTGAAACATATCAGATACAATATCGTTACGGAAATTATGCAAGCCACGACAATACAAAATGTGAAAAGAGCACAAGGTTTAGATCCAGACAATAATGCATTTGGAAAATCTGACGTTATCCAAGCTAGAAAATTAAAGAGGTATATCAGTCAACTGACGTATGCTAAAAATACATGCGAATGTCACATGCAATCATTAGGATGGAATGGATATACTGTTCAGGTTGCAAAAATAGTTTTCTTTATTACTTGTTGCTAACAATTATATTTGATAAGTATGTTTTATAGGCAAATGATACATTACCGTTGCAATACATCCTGGATAATGTAATTGGTCGAAGATACCTTTCGCAATTTCTAGAACAAGTTGCTAGTCAAGATTTGATTGGGTATTGGGCAGCTGTACAGGAATTACGCAATGCTGATAAATCCCATTGGCATCAATTGGGTGCTGAAATTTTTTATACCTACATTACCTCTCCTACTGCTGAGATAAAAGTTGACAGATCTATTCGGAAAAAGATGGAAAGTTTTTTGTTAGGTGACATAGGGCCTAATGTGTTTTACGAAGTACAACACAACGTTGTTAAAATCTTGGAACAGAAATATTATCCATCGTTTGTAGTCAGCGAACAATATAAAAACATGCAACAAGCATTACTTAATGAAAGAACAGATGGTTCGTATGGAAGTCCTTAGTATTGTAAGATGTAATTTAGCCAAGTATCATGTGAATAATTTTTAGATTTAGCAGAAGATCGTCACATAACAGATGGAGCATTAGCAGAAAATGTCTCCTTACTTGTTGGAGAACATTCAAACTATGCTCGCAGTAAATTGGATCAGTTACAAGAAAAGTTGAACAACAAAATGCAGGCTTTGCAAGCGTTGAAAGCTTCATTAAAACCAGAGAGCAAAGTTTTGAATTTCTTGGCTAAGGAAGTTGAATGGTTGCAAAGTGAGAAGAGGCAACTGGAAGCACATTTAACTCACACAGAAATGTGGGCAGAGCATTTAGGTCACTGGAGAGCAGAGGTACAAAGTGCAGAAGTAAGTCAAGGATAAATTATATTCATCAGCAAATAGAACAAATATGACTTGAGTATTTTAATGGAACAAATATTTATAAAATAGATACTAGACAACGGAGAATCACCGCAATTTGTTTTGGTTGTTCATATGGCTGTAGATGAAAATAACAGTGATAGTATTTGTAGCGGTTGGGTGGTGTTGAGAAAGTTGCAAGACTTTCAAGAGTTACACAGGAACCTTCGTCAACTCTGTTCTAGTATAAAGAATTTGGATTTACCATCGCAACCTTTAAAATTCTTTGGGAAATCTGATAAAAATACCTTAGACAAAGCAAAAGTACAAATTCAAAAATATTTAAATGTAAGTCTCTGAAATATTTTCTATACTTATTAAAATATATATTATTATTCTCTAAAATATATTATGCATACTTATTAGGAACTTGCGATTTTTCTTGTTCAACTAATAATATATTTATTATTTTCAGTTTGTTTTAGAAGATGAAAAACTGAATCAAAGCGAAGCATTATATACATTTCTTAGTCCAAGTTCAGAACACTTGAAACATGCACCTCCGTCACCTAAAAAATCTCGATTTTCTTTATCAACGTTATTCAAAACGTATGAGAATTTGTACAGTCAGGGACAAAATTTTATGCACATTACCTAGGAAACTAATCCTTCTAATCCATCTACAGAAACGCAAGCCGTTTGGTCGAATTTTTAAAAAATGATTAGTTTTTTAAAGAGTGTCCACTGAATTTCACAGTCCCCGACTGTAGTGGATTTAGAATACCATGCAATACCGTAATAACCATTTGAGCTATTTATCTTAGGTCTAGTACTAGCAGTGATATTCGTGATAAGGACGATGAAGAAGATTACTCTCTTTTGTTGGATGATACTGATAGTGCGCGATCAGTCACAGATGGATACTTGAGTTCCAATAAAGATGCAATAGCAGAACCTTTATATACACTTCTGGGTGAAATCTTTGATTTAAGAGGGGTATTTCGATGGCTGAGGCGATCATTAATTATTTTTGTTCAAATAACTTATGGTCGAACAATCAATAGGTATATAATTAATAAATCTTTTAAATGATTTCATCAATTACATACAATAGACAGAAGCACAGAATATACTTTTCAGGCAAATCAGGGACACTATTGCGTGGATATTCTCAGAGCCAATGCTTCATTATTATGTGCAATTATTTACAAAATCTTGGTGGCCAAATGGCCACTTAGTATCTGGGAATGTTCTTCGTACAGATGAAGAGAAATTAAAGACACGAGGTGAAGCGCGAAGACAATTCCTGAATAATGTACCTGAAGTTTTAACCAATCTAGTTGGCGCCCAAAGTGCTCAACGTGGAGCAATCAAAATTTTTGATTCTTTGCAAAATGTGAATTTAAATAAACAATTAATTTATGTAAGTTACTATTTTATGATAAAGTTTATAATTTGCAACTTGTCTGTTGGATATATTTAATTGTTTGTTACAGGATATCTTTGAAATTGTGATGTATGAGGTGTTTCCAGAATTAACAGGAATAAAACATTCATTGCAGTAAATCATATCCATGAGTATTTTTCGTACATTTCATTTCGTAAATTATTCCTTACATTTTCAAAATGAAACAAACACAAATTTGTTCACATATTTTTATTTCGCCATGTTTTAAATATTTTCATAGAATGTATACACAATGTAAACAATTCTTTATACATCGCTCTTTTCCATGCATTTAAAGATTTAGGAGATAATTTTGTAAAATATGGTTGAAGTGTACATATATACTGAACATAAATTTATTTTTAGTCATCACATAAGCCAAGTCATTTCTTACCATGATACGCGTTATACGTACGTATATATGTTAGATTCCCTTAATAAGACATTTCATAAAGTATCACATGTGCGTTGTCGTTTATGTAAGAAATTGGAAATGTATCGATAGTAATTTGTGTATATATATTCTGCAATATAACATTCTTTAATTTGAATCTTTTTAAAGATTATATAGACTGACTATATTTCTCTAGATTAAACTCTATATTACTATATTACTATAAAATCTTTTAATTTGTAAAACGATAACAATCTTTAAAACAAATAATAAATAGAAGGTACCCAATAAATAAAGTATACCACGATATATTACCCCTTTATACTTTAATTTATAAATATTATTCATTTCATATATAATTTATATTAACATAAAAATAGGTATATATCAACGATGAACAAATATTATACACTCTATTTTACTTAACTGAAGTATGAAAGTGACATTATTTATGTGATGACTTGTTATTCAAATGAGTAGCTCTGTGATATAGACTTTTTCAATTATTCAAACTATAATTTAAAGATGAGGGACTAGTTTTTGTATTATTTAATATTAAAGTATTGTTCTATGAGAATATTAACCATTCTCTTTCGATCAACTATAAAGTATCTATTTTTTTTTTAATCGGCACATGACTTGTATAAAGCACGTATCATTAGTTATTATTGTTATTTTTATTATTATAATTATGAATTTTCGCTTAGAACGAGTTAATGGATGTAGAAATATGTTTGTTACCAGTTTCTATGGTAAATAAAAATATAAGATTCAAAAAATGTATAAGGTAACATAAATATATGTCCGCGAGAGAGACAAAAATACATTCTTAAATATTAATGCGATATACACAAAGTTTGATAATGAAGTACAGTACTCTCGCTATAAATATCAAAAAGATCTTGCCTTTAATTGTCCAAGAGCTATCCCCACTACCGCGGGGTATACCTCGTGAAGCTCGAGAGGCCTCGGTCGCCGAGGAGTGTAACATAATGTATTTTCATTAGAAAAATGCCACAAATATGTTAGTGAAAGTCTCATAAAAAAATAATGAAAAATAAAGAAGTTTTGTTATTGGACTCAGTGAGTAGTGGCCTCACACCGATAAACCCGAACCGTATTATGTTACACTCCTCGGTGACCGAGCTCCTCGAGCTTCTTCCTCGATCCTCTTCTACGTTCAGTGGATCAAACAGTAGTATTTTCTTATAGATAAATGTCTCTGGCCGACCCGTGTTTTGGACACTTATCGCGAGAGTACTGTACTCCGCTATGCTACAGATTGTTTGTAAAACTCGTGCCAAATGTGAAATTAATAATAAAAATTACCGCAATTGATCTTTGTTTGGTAATGATTAGACTCCGGATTTTATGCATTTATAACAAAAATGAGCAAAAAAGGACTTTAAGAGTGTTAATATATATTATTTTCACCACATTAAAATTATTAATGAAGAATATAGATTTATATTTAGCTCCTGCATGTCTTGCAATTGATGCACAAACTTTTTACTTTGCACAAGCATAAACATAACTTCTAGTAATGACATTACACTTATCAAAGTGAAACCGATGTTGAGTTGTATGATGAAGTTTATAGATTAATTTAAACAATTTTGAAGCGCTCAGAAAAATCATGAAATATCGATCAAAAGACACTTACGCCCAGGCAAATTTATTTTATCAAACTTTGTATATAATATGGAAAGTAAAGATTGCTCTAATGTACTGTTATATGTAGAACCATACATTATGTCAAGAGAAATCGAAATGAATGGAAATTATTGACATATTACAAATATATAAATATTATACAGTGCCTAATATTTAAACAAATAATATAAATACTGTTATGTCTTTAATGGCATCGACTAGAATTATTTAAGGTAATATTAAAAATTCAGAGATTATCATTACTTATAATGACTGCTCAAAATAATGCAAACGTTTAAATCTACAAGAATTTTATCGATTATGATGATATAGTATGAAATTTTGTTCAATTGCAGTAAATGGATTATCTAAAATCTATGTATACAGAACATCGTGAGTAACTTTAGAAATTATGTTTCATATACAATGAATATGTTTTAAGTTTGGACAAAAGTAAAGATGTATCTCTTCAATTATTGGACTTCCAAGTGAAATATGTTGACTAGTTGGATCCCTTTCGCTACTGCTAAAAGTATACACATTACAAGAATGCATACCAGTGTTTAATTACTTGGCTGTGAATTCGGGCCAATAGTTTACATAATAACGATGCGTTAAACCTTCAAATAATCTGTCTAGCCACATAGGTAGACCATCCAGAAGATTATCCTGATACAAAACATTGTTTCCACTCTGCGAAGAAAATAATTCAAATAAATTATTCAGATTTCATTTTGACACTGAAATTTCTAACAAATTATATTTATAATATTTCATACCTCATCTTCAGAAAGGTCAGATTCATTAGAACTATTAAAACCAATAAATGCACCAGCTTCAGCGTCATCTACTCTTCTGGTTAATTGTTTTGTCATTCGTTCCATTCGCTGGCAATATAATTATTGTTAAATAAATTCTTTGATTTTTCAGTGCAATGTAAATACTTTCATGTAAATATTTTTAATATATACCTTAGAACCTTTGCCTTTGCTGCATTCTGGATGTTTGGCATGGTACATACAAAAATATTTACGGTGCCCATTTAATGATAGTATTGTGCCAACACAATTTTTGGCATTTATATTTAATTCCTTTTGTTCTGGCAAAGTGAGGGATAGCAGTTTTTTATACCAATCTAGTCCTCTCTCAAGAGACATGAGCCCAAACATAAGGGTCTTATTTTTCCTGTGATAAAAGACAATACAAATTTTATTAATTTTATTTTCTCATTTGCATATACAAATTATACAAATTAGTCCAGCTCACCTATAAGGCCACACAGCTTTATGAAAAGCTGGTAATAATTTTAGTCTATTTTGAGCATCAACTAATAGTATAATGGTTCTACAGCCTGGTTTTAATAGTCGAACTAAACCATTATATTTTTCTGCGCGTAATTCATGTAATCGTAATTGCGGCTGTGATGGTGTTGATATACTGGTATCCTTACATTGAGCACGTTCAGCTTCAACACTCGCTTCTTCTAATTTCCTACAATAAAATATCATGTTAAGAAACTTGTATGATGTTGAAGTTTTTATAATTTCAAGTTACTTACACTAAATATGACATTCCGTATCCAGCAGCACCGATTAATATTAGTGTGGCAATTACCGATACCAAAGGCAAAATCTGCTCTTTAGTAAGACTATCCGATATATAATCTACAGCTAACAATGCCTTGCCAATAAGTTTATCTACAGTACCCTATAGAAGAAATTAAATTACAATAGACATATACAGTCAATTACATAATTCATGGCACACCCTTTAAATCAGAATAATTTTTTTATAAATAGGCCAAACGACTTCAGGTTGTTTCGAATTTGTAACGAAAATTCTAGAAAAATTGTGTTTAGTCTGAATTACGAAAAAATAGTAGAAATTACTTTTTACAACTCTTTTATTTTGTCTCATTCAGAAATTTAAGAAATGTATCCTATAGATCCATATAAGTTATATACATAATGAAAATTCCATCAAAATTGGTTAATTGGTTTACGAGTTATAGATGATTAATAGACTGCGGATCTTTATGCAAAATAAAATATATTTGCATTGTTTACAGGTCACAGAGGAGCCAAATAAAAATGTTGTTCTTCTTCTAATTATCTTATTGAACTGAAACTAATACACCGATGTTCTTAAATCTTTTGAAATTTTTCCAAAATTTTCATTACATATCATCTAGTTTGGCAGAATAACTGAAGTCGTTTGGTCCATTTATAAAAAAAGTTATTTTGATTTAAAATGTGTACCATCAATTATGAGACTGACTGTAGGTACATTTCAATCGTTTACAAAAATTCAGGAATCTACCTGTGCATGTTCATCGGCTAGTTCTCCTACAACTGCAGCATATGGCAGTGCTTCGGTAGCTCGCAATAATCTTTGTATAGTCTGTTCCAAATTTCGACGTGTTTCGTTCCACTGGTTCTCATCTTCAGCGGCCTCAATCCAACCAGTAGGTAACCACTCGTATTTCAAATGATTTGCATCTCTTCTCCAGATAATGACAATGTGTAACAAAGGTTCTAAGGGACTGCCTTCGCCTGTCGACAGTGCCGATACAAATTCTGGTTGTGTATCTTTGAACACATATGTATATCTAACTCGCTCAGTGCTGGAAATTTGAACGAGATAACTGTTGTACGTTGACATAATCCTTAAATGACAACACTTCTACAACAATGTTACCTGTAAGATGATTCTAAAGCTGCCTGTCTAAATTTATGTCTTGCAAAATCATGGAGAGGATTATTTTGTTGAGATATTAAAATTGCGCACAATCGTTTTTGTGGTCTTAACCATTCTGGTGGACACACAGAGTCCAGCATTGCTTGATTTGAGAGTCTTGGTAAAGCGAGGAATTTATTGTTTGATATAATATTGTGCATTGTGTCACTGGATATATCTTTCATACTAACAGATGCCATGGGTTTCTCCGAATTTTCGTTAAATAATAACAAAGTATCTAAATCCGCAGAAATCTTATACTTTGTTACAATTGATTCTGTGTCTTCGTTTCCAGTCTGTAAAAATGAAAGTTATATAGCACCGAGAGGATGTATACTTCTTACACGATATTTCTTATTACTCAATTGAATATGAAATTTTTACCTGAACAAAACCAAATGCAACACGATCTCTGTAGTAAAATGCAATAAATAGATACCGTAATCGTATAGATTCTTTCCTATCAAAAATTAAAGCTCGAATTCGATTATCTATCCATCCTGAGAGAAAATTGTCGACATTGTTTTCATTTATAGTAGGTATCAATTTGTATGGGAATTTGTTTCGTAAGAAGTCTGAAATATGAAAACCATTTAAAATTTGATTTTCAAAATGAGCATATTGTATAAACTACTCAATTAATATTTCAAATGCATACCGACGATCTTCTGAACACTGAAAAGAGATTCCTTATACACGCTAGTGCGACCCTCTATTGTCACAACAAGGCATGGCACTGAATGAATACTCAATCTTCTTGCCAATGCAGATTCTTTTTCAGCATGCGCAGTTGCTAAACCAAGACCCAATGGTTCTAACTCGTCAACCAAACGGCGCCATGTCGGTTCTACTTGCAAACACGCAAAACACCAATCCGAATAAAATAATATTATATAAGGTGTACGATAGGTTTTTGGTATTACTACATTTTCAAATGATCTGTAACAAACGTATTCGCATTGAAAATGTCAGAAGAGCTTACGCAGATGCATCTAATTGAAATGAATTTTATTATAAAAAATGTACAAACCGATATGTGATGCTCATCTTATAAAAGAGTGAAATATCTCGAGTTTGATAATGGAACTTGAAATTTCCTCCAAACAATTCTTCCAAAGGATCAAGGACATTAAATTGACTACTATCTCTTCTTTGCCTGGGAATACTTTCTTCGGTAATGCCATGATTATCGAATTTTTTCCTCCTTTCTGGATCAGTCAAAATCTATGGAAATAAGCGCTTAACACAACATTCATTAAATCATCTATAACATGTTTTTATTTGACAGAACACTAATTTTACCTCGTAAGCCTTTGTAATTTCTACAAATTTATTTTCTGCACCAGGGTGATCGGTTTTATCAGGATGCCTAAAGATGTAACACACAATTTTGTAAACAATCAGCAGATATTTTGATGTCTGCGATGAGTACAGTACTAAATATAAAATGTTAATTTTATTAATGGTGTGACTCTATCATACATAAATTGATTGTGCGACACATAAAAATCAAGAACAGATGCCCGCACTTCAACGATAAAACAAAGTATAATAGTCGCTTTAATAATTACCATTCTTTGACAAGATTTTTATACGCCTTTCGAATTTCTTGTAAGGTTGCACGTTTGTGAACACCTAAGATTTTATACGGGTTTCCCAATGACTCGATTCCACCAGCCGACGACAATAAATTAGTTGTTATAATGAAAATCACGATAAAAAATGAGAACCTCATTAATAATTCTATATTAACCACTCTTCTGTTAATGTTATTCGATCGTTTGCTTACTGATTCCGAGGTTCTTAAAAAATTAATCGATAACATTATTTGTGATGCAGCTTTAACGTGCGTGTATGTCTATCGAATTATACACTTTAATATGAAGTCAACATTGGCTAAAACTATCCCGTTTTCTCTTTACAGTGTTTAGCAAACATGTTCAGCACAAATTTTGGCTTATTTTTACGCCGGAAACTCTGTCATTGCAGTTTTATAGTGATGTTTCTGCATGACCATGTTGTCAAATCGGATATATACAGTGGACATTAATCCTAGAATGCTCTAGTAGAAGGGTAAGATCGATTACAAGAGGGCGCTAAAATAGATAAAATTCTCTTTACACATTTTCCAATGTATTTCGGAATATTTGTTTTATACGATACCATAGAATAGAAACATAATATACCGCTAAGTTCGCAGAAAAATTTTTGGTCCTCCAAAGGACCAGTCATCGAATTTGATAAGACAAAGAAATACGCATAGACATGACTTCCATTCTTGCGATGGCATGTCACAATGCTTTTTAAATATGAAAACTTAATTTCTTCACAAAAAACGAATCGACAATTAAATAAATTATAAATATATCTAAAGGAGAATATATACAGGGTGGTTCACGCAACTTGCACACCTATATAACTTCCAAAGTACGCGTTGCACGAAAAAGTTTTGTATACAGAAGTTGCATGGTCTGAAGAGGTACATTATGTAGTGTATTTATTTTTTTACAGGTGGAAGCGTTTCGGAGATTTGAAGGTCGACTTTGTTTTTTTAAATGGAATATTATATTTTTTATACCAAAATATGGAAGAACGTCGAATTCTGAGTAAAAAAGTATTGACCTTCATTAGTCCTAAATCTAATAATTAACGAGTAATTTCACTTTATTTCCTGAAAACAACCCACTGTCCTGCGAAAATCTGTGATAAGGTTGAATTTCTAACTTGATATTACGCGAAGAAAATTTTCAGGTGCATACAAAAAATCTGTAGAATATAAAAAATATGCATGGTTTGTACATATAAATCTGCAAAACTATAAATTTAATGGACGATTTAAATATAAATCCAGTTTCAATACTACGGAATACGACAGAGAAAGATCTTGAGATTGAAACATCAAATAATGAATTACATTTTATACATTATGCGTGTATATACAAAGGGTTTGTATAAAAATGATTTGCGAAAATCGGCTGTATTCATGTGTTGCGTCGCAGTGTGGTGGAATTTAGGGATTTATGCATGTTCGGGTGTCCGTGGAGCGCTCAAGCGCTCTGCTTGCGCGAAATGTAGCGAAAAATGAATATAGACTTTATTCGATTATTTATTATTTATTCGACTCTATGATTCCAGAATAATATCCGCCTCGTCCTGAAGTTTTGAATCCTCTTCCAGCTTCTTCGTTCCTGCCTTCTTTTCCTTAGCCAATAGGAAAATTCGGATCTTCGTGGAGGTGCCTCAATAGCGCGCGCACGAGAGTGGGGTACACGCGAAGGTGAAGGCCCGCCAAACGAGGGTTGTGGGGCCGAGCGAGAGAGGGAGGGATCCGAGGGAGTTCCAAGAAGTCCTTGACTGAGAATTTATGACTTCGTCTTGACTGATTCCAGACTTCGACTGTCTATTTTATGTGAAATTGGAGAAGCTCCTCCAAGAGGTTACGTGACTTTGCCTAAATTCCTCGATTAGTCTCGTCCCTTAGGATTTCGTCAAGGATCTCTGTGGAAACCTCCCGTTGTTTCCTTATTTATTCTAAGCTATCGTGCCCGAATAAAATTATATGTATATGAAATACTCGGCTTTGACCTAAACGTTACGTTTTATAGGTGAATTCTTCTCGATCGAAAATTAAATATATAATAAACTTTGTGATTTCGGCGCAAGGTTCGATCATTTATAGAAAAACAGCAAATGTGCAATTAATTAAACATGTTTCTCGACGTTTCGATCCTTATATGGATCATTCTCAAAGAGACATTTTTTGCGTCTGAAAAATAATATAAGTATAATAAACTTTGAACGAAAATTGTAACACAGCCGTGTAAATCCAATGGAAAAAAGAAATAAAAAACACACATACTTGCTGTGACAATAGAAATAATTTTTAAACGGATATTCAATATTTTCAAAAACCGGACTTTATTCCGTTACGTTTTATATTCAATTTTCCCTCTCAGCGCCATTAATCGAACTGTCGAACATATAGCAACATATAGTGTAGTAGTCCAACTTTTATATAACAAATTACTAGATATAAATGGTGATTTCACGTTTAAATTTTAACAGCTCGTGGCGCGACTATGGAACCGAGCTATAAAAGTAGGCGAGCGGATTCTAATGAAATTAATCAAGCTGCAGGACGAAACAATTGTTCTATTTAGCCAATATTAAATAAATAACGCGGTCATATGACACATTAAATTATAAATATCACCCTTTTCCATTCAAACATGTAACAATAACGTACCGTATACGAGTTCTCGCATTTACCGATTGATGAAATGGAAACAATTTAATGGTATTGGTCTCCTCTGTATCATACATTGCATTTAACATATACATCTATACTACTAAAAAATATTATTAACCAAAGAAACAACAAATTATTTCAATATTGCTTTTACTAACCTTTCCCGGGATGATCAGAAACTTACGTATGACATAACATCCAATATTATAGATCTACTTTAATACAGAAAAATGGCTGGTTCTACTACTTGGACTGAAGACGAAATTGGAAGAAAATGGGATCGATGTTTCACAGATGCACTTTTTAAATTGGGTAAATGTTGTCTTACATTTATAAGTCCTGTTAAGCATTGAAGAAGTATTAACTTTTATTCGCTGCTAATACTATAACATTTTCTTAGGAGGAGGAACTTTACTTGGTGGTGTGTTTTCCCTGTTCTTCTTCAAACGTAAGGCACAATTACTTTAATATTTACTCGATTATAAATTAAACTAATGCTACTTTTTCACTACAAGAAAACATTGTAGAATATGTAATAATATTTTTAATCTACATCATCTGACATCGATATTAGAAACTTAATTTTGAAGGTTAAGATAATACGATTCGTGACAGAAAGCTAATCTAATTCGTATTTTCGAAGATATCAAATATTATTCTACATCTTCACATAGGTAGTTATCGAAATCATGCTATCGGATTTTTAAAAATTGCATCATTAAGTGTGGGGAAATAGGTTAGGTATCATAAACTCATATATGTTCCTCAACATTGAATGTAATATAAATTTAAGAACTATTTTTTATACTGAAAAAGCTATGTTTAAATGAAGGCTTAATTTTGAATGCAGGCTTAATGACATTTTTTCATTTTTTGTAGGTAGAAAATGGCCTATTTTAACTGGAGCAGGATTTGGATTAGGTATGGCATATTCTAATTGTCAAGAGGATTTGAATACAACAATAAGGCAACAATCATCTAGAGACTGTAGCAAAGTTTCCAAAGATGCAGCAAAGAAGAGTTCTTAGCAAGTTTTATTCATAAAAATTGTTATGCTGTTACAGAACATGATATAACATACTAATAAACTAGTGGAACTTGTATTATAGTACCATATAAAATAAAATCTTAATTATTTTAAGTTATTACATTCAATTTGAAAAGAATAAATTACTGTGAAACTTCCTGTGTATCATTTATATTGTTCTTATTGTTTTACTTATACTCATAGGAATTCGAACAAGTAGACAAAATTGGATTTATTATACATGCACATATATGTATACTATATTCACAAAGTAAGAGACACGTTTTGTTATAAATTCTAAAATGGTATAATAAATTAATAAATCATTCGTAAGAATAAAAAGATTAATATTTTTGATACGATCAGAATAGAACCATCTCTTCCAGAGGCTGTCTTTAAATACTTTTTAAAAGGATTAAACGAAATATGATTGTACTAATAGAATATACCCAGTAAACAAAATGCTCGATTTCTGCTCACTTTCTGCTGGCAGAACGACACGGCAGAATGCTGGCAGCTCGGTCCTGAACTTAGACCATAAAAGCTAGAATTTTGCCTCTGTATATGTTTTCCGTAGTCTTTACTTCATGTATCTACCCAGTAAACCAGGCCTGCCAGGACCGCTATACGCGCACGGAAGTAGCGTTTGTTGCTGGCAGAAAGACGAGCAGAATTTCGGCCAGTCGGTCCTGGATTCTGCCTGTTTCCAGGATTGCGGAATTCGCGTTCTCATTTCTTGATAATACAAATAATACGGGGTTTTTCAGTAGTCGAATCTCCCTCAAAAGTCCTATCTTTTTGGTTTATGAGGCGTAATTTGCATTATTCGGCAGCATGTATATATATTAGTGCGACCTGCCCTGTATTCTGTATGATTCTGTATAACAAGCGTATAACGGCATTCGCCACAGTAGTGCGACCGTGCTGCACTCTTAAGGGCGTAGATTCGCGTTCTCATTTCTCGATAATACAAAAATGGGATTTTTCAGTAGTCGGAAACGCTAGATAAAAGATCGATCTAGGGCGCTATCTCCCTCAAAAGTCCTATTTTTTCGTCTACGAGGCATTATTCATCTTATTGCATCTCATAGCTATATACATTCTGCCGAATAATGCAAATTACGCCTCGTAAACGAAAAAATAGGACTTTTGAGGGCGATAGCGCCCTGGACCGATTTTTTATCCAGCGGTTTTGGCTACTGAAAACCCGCATTTTTGTATTATCGAAAAATGAGAACGCGAAACGGGCAGAATCCAGGACGGGGATGGCTCTTTGGCACACGTACGATGGCGCACAATTCTTTTGCATACAGCTCGATTGCGCACACGGTTCTTTTGCACACAGCATTATTGCGCACATGGTTCTTTTGCACACGGCAATATTGCACACACAACAAATGACGGATTGCGCACAGAAAGAATTCAAGTTGATGTTTACCATCGTGAGTTGTGCTGTGTGATTAGTTTATGGTTATACTTTCTGGTTATATTTTCTATGCATAATCTGTTTATTGTTGGTTTATTGTATCAGAATTTGTCAGTGATGTTAGTTTTATAGATAATTGTGTAAAAGGTGCGTATATTATATGCCGATAACTGATTCTATATTTTCAGATAACTATACACAATGTTAGTGCAGTTATTACAATATTTCGTTCCACGATGATAGTTATATAGGTTAAGTACAATATTTGTTAAATGATCGCAATATACGCATGTATATACTGAAGAAGCTGTAAAATAGTTGCAATGAAATTATGTTGCAGCAGATTCAAGACGATTGGGGATATATAATTTGAAAGCTGGGATTCGATCAGATTAATTAAGATAAGTATTTCCAACTATAAAAAAGATTGAGATGGGATGAACCAGATACTACATGTGATTTATTTTATTTTATTGTTACAGATGATACAGTGAGCGGCAAACAGTATTACGTATCTGAATGTTAAGTGGCTTTTTAAAATGCATGTATTAACCCGTTGCAGTCCTATGTCGGCCTAGACTTAAGATTCATGTTTGGATCACTGATTGCTTATTTTACATATTCATATTTCATTTATTAATAATATCACAATTACATAGTATATAAAAACAATTCTAGTTTTCACTGTTCTAAATATATTGGTAAAATACTTGTGTGTGGGAATAAAGCATCTGAAGGATAAGGCGATAGATTTAAGCGAAGCGGTTGCAAACCGGGATTTTGGAGGTTATTTTTGTTTTTATAAGAGCGAGCGAGGGGGACATTGATTAGGGTTAGGCAGAATAAAACAGACCCACGTTGTTCCGATTTTGGATTAAGTATAATATTATTATAATAAACATTGGGAAATTTGTCCAAAAGAAAAAATAAACTGCTTTACCCGTATGCATACCCAAAACCTGTGTCTCACATTATAGTGCGCAATATTTTATTTGTGCACGTTTAACAAATATTGTAAGAACTGCACTAACATTGTGTATAGTAATCTAAAAATTATAGAATCAGTTATCGATATATCTTTTACAATGTTTATATTAACTCATTCATAATTACAAAATAATATTTAAAATGTCAGTAGCACAATAAACGCATCTAATATAGATTGTATGGAAAATAAATGACCGTAAAATTTTCTCATATTTTTATCAACTTTTCATAATAAGCACATCTTACATAATCATCTATAAAACTAACATCACTGACAAATTCTGTAGTGATGGGCACTATCGACTAAATTAAATTATCGACTAATTACTATTTAGTTGCTACATACTATCGAATTTTTAGTCGACTGAAATTTCGTTTCAGTGGTTACGTCTAGATTGCGGGCTATAGTCTATGCCTACGTATAGATCTTAGACCATATATACCTATAGACCCGGCGCAGATAATTTTCCCCTCGGCAAAGATGAATTCAGATGAAGTACCGCGTGACGTCACATTCTCGAAAGATGTATAAGCTATGCTTATCGACAGTGCCTACGCTTGGCTTATATGGGGGGTGAGGGGGATCAGCGGGTGCGCCATCTACCCAGTACGCGGAAAAAATAAACAAGATAATTTCAAAGAATTTGGCATTGTATCATGAAATAATCAATTATAAACTGTATCAGAGAGTAAATGAGAGTGCTCACGCCCGGGTTTTGGCCGTGCCCATTATGGTGCTGCCCCCGATTCTAATGCTTAGCCTGGATCAGCTCCTACATCAACTCGCACTCCGGACAAGAACCTACATCGACTCGCAGTCCGTATAAGAACCTACATCGACTCTCAGTGGCTCTCAGTCCGGACAACATTATTTTTGGCCTTGATGAGAATAAAAAGTTTATATTGATTGATTCGCAGTACCCGTATTATATATCCGTTTTCGTATCAAACAATTTTTATCTGAATATATTCTTCAAGTTCAGTCTCTCTCTCTTTCATGAAATTAAAGAAATATCATGTATTAAAATAACTGTAGAAAATAATTATTTAATAAGGTCAAATAAAAGGAAGGATTACAGAAGTAGATACATTATACTAAACAAAAAAGATCGAATAACATTTTAGCTCTACTTCCAACAAACTAGAAAATGTATAAGGTACTATTTACAATTCCTTAGGACTTTTAGAAATTATGTTCAGTTTGGAAGTCGGAATTTAACTATGGAATAAGAGAAACGCGAAACATTTCATTCTTTCGTAATATTCGTGTGCCGTTTGATAGTCAATGGATTCCATACGTTCATTTGCTTCCACCCGACAAAAGTACTAATTACAATTGGTTTCCCCAAAACGAACATTTTACTATTTTCCTGTGTAACTGAAATAATTTTTGAAATCATTCATATTTTCAAAGTAGTCCTCCGCGTCCAGGCTTTGTCAACGACAATCTTTCAACAATAATGCTATGTAGCATATTACAGCGAGTCAAAGTATCCGTTCCCGAGAGCCGCTGGTTTCCCCTTCCCTGCCGCCCCCCTCACGTGTTTCCGATCACGCTGCCCGTGTCATCCCGTTGGTGCCTGCCCGGCTGCGCGCGCGCGCTCCACACACAAGCGTACCTCTCGTGTGAACTACCTCTCGACTGATTGACACCGACATGTTCCTTCGATTTTCACGTTACCGAAGTTTCGAACGCCTGATAAGGAGAAAGCAAGACCTTCGGGTCACCGATTTAGTTGAAACTTTGTATACTTATAGATCTCGATTTCCCTTTTACGAATATATACCATTATGGGGGCAAAGACTCAATAATTGTTGAGATATTCATAAAGAAAGATTTATTAGTACTTAAATCCGTTATTGTAAAGAAAGTATACAACAAATAGTGTTCTGGTGTAGTAGCAATGTACTAGACTCGCACCCGGTGGGTTGGGGTTCGATTCTCGTATGGGGGAAAACATTCTTTTACTTATTTATTATATTATATTTATTCGCTGTGTAACATTGACTTATTAATAAGAGATTATACAATTACAGTATTTAATCGATATACATTTCTACGTCAGGGATATCATTCTTTGAGTTTTGCCGAAGGAGAAGGACAGCCGAGCTCGAGAGGCCTCGGTCGCCGAGAAATGTAAACATAGCTAATCCAAACTTCCAACTTCTTTATTTTTCATTATTTTTTTATGGGACTTCGATGACCATATTTGTGACATTTTTCTAATAAAAATCG
>CM052251.1:135955-157677 GCA_028455795.1 Lasioglossum marginatum | reverse complement strand
ACTCTCGTGCGCGCGCTATTGAGACACCTCCACCACCAATCACCATCAAGCTGCAACCAAAGATGAGCCACCCGACGAGTTCAGCGGGAAGATCCGAATTTTCCTATTGGCTAAGGAAAAGGAAGCTGGAAGAACACAAAACTTCAGGACGAGGAAAATACAAGGCAGATACATTTCTGAGATCTTAGAGGCAACAACGAGTTCACTATTAAATAAAGTCTATTTTTTCGTTACATCTTCTTGTCAAGAGGTTGTTCTGAAAACCTTCCACGAGCAGAGTGCTTCAGCGCTCCACGGGCATCCGAACCCAGTAAATTCCCTAATCCCATCACACTGCGACGTAACAGTGCAATCGTCCGTGCGCCATCTCGTTGTGCGCAAAAGATTTGTGTGCCAAAGAAAGCCTCTCACAGGTTATGGCTCTGTGATTTGCGTGAAGAACAGTAATGCTCTCCGCCAATCAGAAGCGATCACGAAAGTCACAATCACTGTGAAAAATCACCATGATTGGGAATGAACGTCATCGAATAACGAGTGATACAAAAGTAGCAGTTCACGTCATCCCTGTATATAAGCAGATATAAGTAATTCTGAACTACATATGTTATGGTATACAAACTTGTCTACGCATGCGTATTGGATGTACGGAATTCTGAGGTTATACAAATATATTCTTAGATGGCGTGTAAATCTTTTCACCATAGAATTTTCCTATCTGTTTAGAACTGATAATCGAAGTACTTTCAAAAAGCCCTCTATGAATGTAAACGATAGAAAATTAAATATGGCTGATGTTTTGTTTGTGTGTATTGACAATGTCGTGTTGCTTTGTTTAGTTAAGTTCCCGGTGTAATAATACGTATTGCTCGTGGAAAATTTCGAAAAAAATGAACGCCACGAGTCTGTACGTATCGACGTGTCGGTTAGTTTTACAAGCAGACGCTGATGATCCAAATTCATGGACGGATCTATATAGGCTAGTTCCTTATTTGCGACAAAGCCTTAGTTGTACTGTGTGTTCAAATTTATTAATTGAACCTCATACGCCGACTGAAACTAATTGTCAACATCATGTGTGTCGTGGGTGTAGAGGTGGACGTAAAAAACTTAAACCTTCGTGTGGTTGGTGCAAGGACTATGACAAATATGTCGAAAATGTCCAATTACGAATATTGTTACAGTGTTATAAAAAACTGTGTGAATACCTGACAAACACAAACATTTATCGAAGTTTAATACTTTCAGTGTCTTCCAATAAAACAGGCAATAGTGCATCAACTATTGGTGTTACCAGTCTTATGGAACTTATACAAGAAGGTTCTGGCTTCAAAGATGAATTTAAAAGTACTGCTGGTTTGTCAAAGTCTGCGTATAGTATTTTACCATGTGTTTACACAAGTACAACTTCAACCCAGACCCAAGGAAACACGATACAAAGTTCTGAAACAATATCGCAAAGTATATCTGGTATAGTATATTGCTTCTTTATAAATAAATCAATGAATTCTCATTGTTTATATTATAATTTTATCCATATATAAAATGTAATATATAAAGAAGAAACTATACGAACATTTATAATATTCAAAAACATAGACATAATAATAAAGGAATTAATCTATCTTATGATCATTTTTTCTTTTATTTATTACCATTTAACGGAGTAACGTATGTTTACTTTTTATATTTCAATATTTTATTTAGTATTACAAAAACACCATTTGACTTAATTAGATTATAACAAAATGTATGTTTAAAACGTTCAATTTAAATCTAAAGTATAAACAGGTATATAAACATATTTGTAGTCAAAATCAATAATTTTAATCATCGACACAAATTATGATATTCAAGATGTAACATACGAACTTATTTATTTATAGTGTCAAGAACGAGTTGAACGATTAAAATTTAGTAAATAAAACAATTTTGTTTATATGGATGTTCTCTCCAACTTTTTAAAAGAGAAGTTTAAATTTATCATGTTCCATAGTTAAACTATGCAGTACTAACTGATATAATAGTTAATTTTCTCTTTCTTGTTGTCGTAGTTTACATTGAAACTTCTCTGGTTTACCGATAGAGATACATATAAGTTGGAGAGCTGACTCTGCAATGTTATTGGTAGATTATAATTATTAACCCTTTGCACTGCAAATTATTTTCCAATTTTGCTGCCTACAACTCCCTATTATTTGAAGTGTATCTGAAATGTTCCTTGACAGCTACTTATTTTAAACAATTTTATTTACTAATTATATTAAATATAGCTCTCAAACCTTATTGTAATTTATATTTCTGGACTTATATTTGTTTTTAACTAAACAATAAGACAATTAAATAAATAAAGGAAGAACCAAATACATATAAAAACCCGTTTTATTTACGTTTTTCTTTCTCCGACATCGAGTCGCACTTGACAAAGGAGTGCAAAAGGTCAATAACTTGAAAACAAAACCGTTACAGCAAAATTGTCATTCTCGCTTTTCATATTATATTGGCTTGTAAAATGACTCCCTAAAATACTTGACATGCATAGTCAAAAATTTGGTATAACATCGAATAGTACACCCAAGCGGTCCTACTACAGTAAACCCTCAAATGCTGTCAAACAGGCGTACTCTGGGCAGACAACGTTTGCACCCAAGACTTGTTTTTCTGATTTATGGCTGCATCTACCTCGCCGACCGCGCCAAGCGAGATTTCAATAGAGAGTCGAACATAGAGAAGGACAGAATGAAATACGGATTGCGTGGCCGAAGCATTGACAGACAGTGGAGTGAGTAGGCCTAGACAACGTTTGGGATCTCGATCCCGGGTAGTATTTGGGGCTTTACTGTAGTCACAACATGTACTTACATGACAACCATGGGTAATACATACAGGCAAATATTTAGTACCTAAAAATGTAATAAATGACATTCAAATATTCTGTACGTTATTATTTCCTTATTTTTTTTACTTTTTTAAAATAAAAAATTATTATTTACCAATAATACATATCAACTTTCTTCTCCTCTTGATAGGATTCGATACCATAAAGTATATTGCTAAATGTTAGAATGTTAGAAACGCATCGCTATTAAATTTAAAAAAAAATGATTATAGAAGAATTTCTTTATTATTTCAAAGGCTGTCAAAACTTTGTATATATAATATTTACTAAGAAGGATAAGAAGAACTTCAAAATATAATAACTTTTTCATTTTCTAAACGACATCGAATGAAATCGAATGTTTTGTAAAAAATATTAATCTAAATTTTCTAATTTTCTCAAAAACATTTATAGACTTTAGTTTCGCATAACTAGAAACAATCTCTCCTACCACACATGATCAATAGAAGCAAGTTAGAAGTCTCTGAAATTGAAATATGTGTGAAATAAATGTTCGGGGAATAGTTGATGTTTTGAATTAAATAATATGAGAGAGAGAAACAGATCTTAAGTATCAGCTAAGGAGCAATCAAACGGACGAAATACATGTATAGTATTCTTCAAATATATCAAAACTTTTGATCAGAAACTAATTATATTAATGAAAATGTTTTGTACAGCTGTAAATAAGGTTTCAGTTTCTCCACCTTTTTTGATCGCTTGTTTCGGTAATCAAACTATGATTTCATTTATGATCTTGCTTTTTCCATAACTTTTTTATTTCTTATTTCTCTAGATTAATTTAATTTAATTTTTTTCTGTGTGGATAATACATTGAACATTTTATTAAAGAAATTAAATCTCTTTTTTCTTTCTTTATTTACTTTATTCCACTTGACAACTATTATTAGAAAATTACATATTTATTTTGAAATATGTGAATAATTTGTACAAAAAGAAGGAGAAAAACAATGGAAACTTGTTAATGTATGCAATTCATTTATATATTGCACAGAATCACCTGCTATTCGTACTGTGTCAAATGGATCTTCGATATACTCTGTGATGTATGCTGGGTCTGGTAACAAAATAACAATAAAACGGAAAGCAGCTGCTACGGAAGATACGGAAGTAGGACAGCAGGATATGGATGGAAGTCAACACAGCTCTGTAGGAGGGGTAAAATGTATTCCATCTTCCCACCTTAAATATGGGACCCCTTCTCAGAAAAAATCTTCAAAAGGCAGCAAAGTAATTTCAATAGATATTCGATTAATCTTATGCCTTACGGAATATTTACAGTGCACTATAACTTTTATTTAAACGCTAAATTATATACACATCTTCATTAATCACTTAACAATCTTTAGTAATTTATACAATCTAATTAATACTTAACACATTTTCATTACTAACATTAGATCTATATAAATTTTACATATATATATATATACATATATTAATAGGTCCCATACTAAGATTAATGCAGATGAGAGATTATGTCATTTTCATTATACGATACAATATATGTAGTATGTATTTATCGGATATTACTTACATCTGTATTAGTCTACAATTCTTATTTTTATGTCAACATTCTATAATAATTAACAGTAATAGAACTGGTTTCATTTTGAGCAGTCGTCTGGCTTTAAGAAACCAAGGTCGAGTTCTGCTCGAAGTAAGAGAAAAGGATGTAGATGCGGCAATGCTACAGCAATACCTGGAAAACTAACTTGTTGTGGTCAACGGTGTCCCTGTTATGTTGAAAGTAAGCCTTGCGTCGAGTGTAGATGCAGAGGTTGTAGAAATCCTCATACAGCAGACGGATTAAAGGTAACATATCAAATTTTCAATAATTAGTACAGTAAAGTCGCAATTTGGCTCCCGTCGCCTGTTTTGAGCAGGGACAGAGATCGTGTAGGGAAACATTTTTTATGATTGCGCCGACCGCGCCGAAAGTATAAAGGATGCCGAACGTAGAAAAGAACAGCTATCAGATTAACGGCGGCACGTTTAAACTGCTCGGCGACCGAGACAGCTCAAGCTTCTTAGCCCCTCGCGGGGATGCCCCCCAGTGGTGGTGGTAGGCGAAGGGAAAGTGATCGTGGAGATCCTCAGGGAGCTAGATCGCGACTTTACTTTATCCATGAATTTAAACAGTTCTAAGGGATTTATTACTTATATCATTGCAGATTCGGCCACATATACCTGAGTTACATAATTTACAGTTACAATTGTCAGCTCCTTTGGACTGCGATACATTAAATTCAGATCCGTTAGGATCAGTACCACAATGCCTTTCAACTTCTCCAACAACAATTCAAGTATTAAATGTTTATTCAACTCCAAGATTAGATATCGATAATGTACCACAAAATCTACCTGCCGCCTTGTTAGTAGGAGAAGATGCTATGATTAGTACTGAAAGTGAAGCTGAAGACAGTGATATACAAATTGATGTGTGACAATTCAAATGACATTGTTAAATGTCATATTTAATATAAGGTATGTAGGTACTTAGTACAATATAGGTTAGGTACATTAGTACCTACAATGTTATGCAACAAATATACTAAAACTCGATCTCTATAATTTCAGAATAATCTATCAACTATTGAAATAAAAAGTTATGGTTTTTAATCTATAATTATATTATAAAATAATAAATATATTTTTATCACTCATAAATTATCTATATTATGCCATTTTAAAAAGTATAGAAAACTAAGTTTGTGTAAGTATAAATAAATTTATTTCCCGTGTAAAAGTAAAATATTTTATTCCATTTTTTATTTGTAACATAATTCTTACTTTTCTATTATATATATTATATTTTAATACTCTTCTATGTTTCGATCATTCGTTTCATTTTGTACTCAACTTGTACATATGTGTACTATACTTTTTTCGTTTTTTAATACCTGCATAGAGAAGTATGCTTGTAGTGTCGCAAAAAAGTACCTCTATGTCAATATATATGTTGTGCCATACACTACATCTTATAACTATGTATCTAAAATATTTAGGATCAAAAACAAAAGATTTTAGCAGTCTATAAAGAGTATTTGATATGAAAAATTGCAAATTGATGAGGAAGACATGGTATAGCAAGTATTATTTGATTGTTTGCCTTCCTGTTCACTACAGATAGATTCTTTAATTATCTGTTTCATTATTAAAAATGCAATAAAATATACAATAATTCTGTAAACTTATAAACTCATTTTTCTAAAATATTTTCTACAATTCATATTTCATCATTGAAAAAATTCCTCTCTTGTCTAACAATATTGTGATTATATTGCTTGCAATAAATCTACGGTCATAATAGTAATTCATTTCACATCTGTTACCCACATGTGATAATGATAAATGTGATAATGAAATGATAAAAATAGAACAATTGTTAAGACTGTTGTCTTTTCTTCAAAACAAGCCGATAGTAGAGATATTATTTTTAAAATAACTACAAAATCGATTTAATTATTAGAAAAAATATGTCCATGTTTGGACATGATTAGCTATTTTTTTTTCTAATCAACGAGTTTATTTGTAGTGAACGAATAGTATATGCTTTATATATTTTCCACTTTAATGAATATATTTTAATAATATTTTATATATTAATATATTTAAAACGTATTTGTGCATATTTAACATAGAACAATTTTGTAATATATGACTTTTTGAATGAATTTTTATTTTATATTACTGTTGAATAAAAATATTTTTAGTTGAAGATATAAATAAGCAATTATACATATATGTATACATACGCTTCACCACTATTGTGAATGATTTCAAATTTAACAACGAATTTTTGATTCTATAAGAAATTGTAGAATAATATAAACCATTGTAAAATATTATACATATTTAAAATCATTATATAATTTAGTCTTCAACGATGTGATAAATATTTTTAATTTTACTTATAATTATTTATAATTTTTGTGTTATTAATACTTGTGTTTAGTAAGACATAAGCATTTATATGTCTATAAAATTGTAAATGTACTTTGTAGATACGTGATTTTGTAGTCCTTTTTTTTAATATTACGTGTATTTAAATGTGCAGTACATGAAATTACTGGCGGCATCCTATTTACAACAAATTTATAAATACCTGGAGGTAAAAAGATTTGAATAACAAAAGAAATGTGAAATGTATCAATATAATATACACAATATCTAATTTATGAACTAAAATTTGTTCAAATTAATTGGAATCCGTGGCTTGTAAAACTAATGATTGTAAATTTTATTTAAAATTTAAAATAGATATTAGACTTATTATTTATTTAATGTTTATATGAGTATAATAAAGTATAAAATCTACTTTTATTGACATGTAAATAAAATTACATTAAATTTTAGACTCTGTTTTTAGAATTAAAACTGTTGAAAATGTACATTTCTTAAATTTATATTTCTACTTATAGAAAATTATACCTAGAATGGTATCTACTTAAGCAACTATGATTAATAATTTAGTTATTCTCATATTAGTACAAAATAATAAATATTAAGAATATGTATATAATATAATAGAAGTATGCTATAAGCTTTAATATAACAGAATATTTTCTCAACATATATGCTGTTTATTGTGAACTGTTTGCATTTTTAACAAAATGGATAGAGATATTTCAAAGTGTTGTAAAATAAACTCAAAAGATCAAAATCATACAAATGTATTTCATTTTAAACGATAAATTAAAAAGAAACTTCTGTATCTATAAAATAAATGAAATAAGATATTGTAATAAAGCTTGCTCAACATAAGATGATATTAACAAAAATTGCTTGTATTTTTATAATATATAATTCTAGGATCAATATAACACATATAACAGTTAATACAAAGAGTAATAGGTTCCAAAAATTTCTTAGACAAAAGTAGCATTTATTTTTGTTAATTCTATCTTATGTGTACACTACTTTAATTGATCAGAAATAAAAGTGTGTATTATGATCTGCATATTTTTCAAAAAGTTTTCTTTTAAAGTAATGTAGATAGCATAAAAATGCAATGAAAACTGAGAATAGTTTTGCAATACATCAATACAAGAAATTAATAGTTCATATGCGGAGACGTTGTCCGACACCGCTTGAAAGTTTTTGAAGCCGTCCGTTGATTCTGCCGCTAATAACTTATCTTGGTCGCCTCAATTTTCGTTTTTGTCATAACGTAGGTACTTGAAGAAACACGACTTATCAACAAAAAAAAATAATTTTCTAGTTTAAAAAATCTACGTTGTCCTCAAGATTTAACTAAATAATTGGAAAGTTTTTGGATCTCATGTTTAACAATTATAACATGTAACAAAATAACAGTGTGAGCGATGGGTATAAAACAGGACTAACATTATCCTAGAGTATATTTAAATCAACATTGAATAAATGTATACAAGTAACATACATTATGTGTAGTATATATACATAAAGTGTACAAAAATACACAAATAAAATATAGAGGGTGTATTCCCTAAAATTAATCACCGCTTCTCAGATATTTCCAATAATTTTTCATAGAAACGGTTTCTACCAGATTTAGTTCAAACATTTTTAAAGATTTTTTTTCATTGCACAGCTCAGATCAACAACATGTCATGAAAAACGACATTATTACTACTGCTACAGTATTGCTACTGTTGCTACTTTCACTTATTAATTTACTTACCTACAATAATATTCCTCCCATTATTTATCGCTTATCTGAAGCGAACAGATTTAAGACAGCCATTGACATTCATAAGGAAACAATACCATACTTTGACAAAAATATTAGTGCAAGAACGGTTCGCCGTCGCGTCGGTTAAATGAACTTTGATTAAAAGGAAGGGTTGCAAGAAAGAAGTTCTTTATTTCAGAGAAAAATAGTCGTGCGAGAATTGTCTTTGTGAAAAGACATATCAATTAGATAACGAGAGCAGTGGTTTCAGGTCATTTTTACAAATGAGTCAAAGTTTAATAAACTCGGATCCGATGGCAAAACTTATGTTAAGTGCCACATTGGTGAGGAATATCAAAAGAGTTATACAAAATCAACGGTCAAAAGAGGTGGATCGGTACTTGTTTGAGGTGTCATATGCAGAAAGATGCATTGGAAATGATTGGGTCGTTGAATCAGCATATCAGGACGATAATAACGCAGACCATATCGCACGTGTCGTTAAGTCATTTTTATCTGAAAATATTAATTGTTTGAAATGGCTGGCGCAATCTCCGGACTTCAACCCCATCGAGATGTTGTGGATTGGACTAGCTGCTACATATTAAGTATTTACAGTTATGAATTAACATTCAATATAAAAATATACAAATTATTCACTTGTACATAAGTAATTGTCCGCTTTAAAAATAATATTTAAAAATTTGTCAAATTATTCAAACAAATAAAAACTTCTTTGGTATTAAACAAAACAAGGTTCAAATTTTATGAAAATATGATTCCTATACCTTTATAAAGTTCTCAAGGGAATATAGATATTTAGAAATTAAAATACTACTTGTATGTAAGTATATGGCTGTCTGTATATGTATATATATATGTATATATTTAATGATGTTAGTATGTAGTATATACAATAGAATATATAGATTAAAAACTGTGAGAAATTTTATTTTAGATTCTAAATTACAATTTTATGAGAGAATCTTAATAATACAACACATATAATACAATATTACATGTGCACCTTATATTGCATCTCAGCAGATAAAAACATTGTTAAAAGTTGTACTATGGTCTGCAAAAATCCTTTGTTAGTGTTTATTAATGATATGAATTTTTCAAGGGTTTCTATATTTCTTGTGATAACTAATTTATACAGTTTTTCAGCTAATTCTTTCTTCTGTTCTGGAGTGGTTTCGTGTACAAGTATATATGGAACAGACTTAAATTCTCCGTATGATGCATAACTAGCTGCACAACCGCTCACTGCAGCACCTACAAAACCATTTGGTATTTACAATTTGTATTATGGATTATTTAAGGGGATAGACTCATTTTTCTAGGATTGCAAGAGTGCAGGATGCGCCTTCTCATTTCTCGATAATTCAAAGATGAGGTTTTCAGTAGTCAAAAGCGCTATTTAGATAGAAGATCAATCTGGGCCACGATCGCACTCGGAAGTCCTATTTTTACGTTTATGAGGCGTAATTTGCATTATTCGGAAGCATACAGCTGCATATGTGGCTAATTTCATAAAGCTGCGACAGCTACATGCTGCCGACTAATGCAAATTATACCTCGTAAACCTAAAAATAGGACTTTTGAGTGCGACCGCGGCCTAGATTGATCTTTTATCTTGTGCTT
This sequence comes from Lasioglossum marginatum, assembly GCA_028455795.1. Classification (NCBI taxonomy): domain Eukaryota; kingdom Metazoa; phylum Arthropoda; class Insecta; order Hymenoptera; family Halictidae; genus Lasioglossum; species Lasioglossum marginatum. The sequence goes on along the minus strand of CM052251.1, from coordinate 147,478 downwards.
TTGACTACTGAACAAATTCCATCTTTGCATTATCGAGAAATGAGAAGGCGCATCCCGCACTCTTGCGGGATTGAAATTTATTATGTAAAAAATAATTACCAATTGCAAGTCCCCGGGGTCCAAAAAGAAGCCCAGACATTACTGTGGCTACTCCAACTAAAGTTCCATATTTCACTGAATTCTCATAATTAACTTTTAATTCTTTAACATAGTCATGTTTTAAAACTTCTTTTAACAAATCATCCGGACTTAAAGGCATGATTATTTAGTAAAATTTATGACAAACTGCCAGAGAGGAAAATGCAGGATACTTCTGTCAACTCCAATGCCTATGTTTGCTAATCAGGGTAATCCCACGGTTGAAGTTTGGAGTACTGAAATTCAGTACAGCCATCAAAACATTTGGTTTAACCAAAACACTGGCCAGTGGCCACTGGCAGAGAGGAAATGAGAGTGCTCACGCCCAGGTTTTGACCGTGCCCGATATAGTGCTGCCCCCACACAAAATCCTAGCCTGGATCAGCTCCTAGACCGGCGGTAGAGCGGACGCTTAGCTGTTCTGTTTCATGCTAAAACTGGTGTGCTCTCTGTTACGTGGTAAAAGTGGGCTCTACCGCCGGTATAGAAGCTGTTCCGTGCTAAGCGTGAGCGTGCCAAACAGTGGAGTCAAGTTCAGAGATAGGCGTGAGCACTCTCATTTCCTCTCTGCCACTGGTCACCAGAGCTTCTCCAATTTCACACAAACTAGGGGTGCGTTCCGTTTCACGCATTATGCGCATAGACTGCATAGAGAACCGTTCCGTTTCATCAGAGATTTACTCTCTGGTTTCATTCAATGCACGCATCAGAGCGCACAGAATTCCCCAGATTCCCACCACTTCTCGCGCATCAGCCGTGCATCAGCTACCCAATCAGCTACCACAGCTCAGACTGAAGCGTTTGATGCGTAATTGTGCGTAATCGATGCATTAGCGGCACATTCGAAAAAATGTTCTTTGAATACTGTTCTAAAGTAACCAGGGATAACTCGCTCGACATAATCTTCTATTCTTTCGGTTAAAACAATCTCTCCTCGCGTTTCGCTAACCATTAATATTGAATAAATTAATTCCAAATCAAAATTTACTCAATATCACTCAAATCACTACAATTGTTCAATTCTTCTTTTTCAATGTTTTCATTTAACAAAAATAACGTTAATGCAGATAACGTTTTGTCACCCATGTAAGCAGCCATTTTTGATTCGCATCAACTGTATGGAAAAGTGTTCCGTTTCCAAGCGCGCATCATGCGCACGAAACGGAACGATATCAATGCGCGCATCACATTGAATGCGATCCGGAATGGACTCTAGATACATTTTCGAAATCAGTGCCAATCAGACACACCAAAAAGATCGATTTCTACAATTTCGATTTTCTAATTTATTTTTAATTGAATACGTCTATTGCGTATTATGTGTATATTCTATCTTAGAAAAAATACAATATGATTTACAATTAATAATTAAATTTAATAAATGATTCAAATTATTTACATAATGCTTAGAACATTGTAAAAAATATTATGATTTGTTAGAGTACAAGTAATTTTGAAAACTTTAGATTATATATACATAATTTCATAAATAGCATTCTCCATTCTCCAATTCTGCAATTCTGTCTTCTCGGTACGCACGTACTGTGTAGTAATAAAAAATGGCTGCCCTTAAACTTGGTCCATATTTAAAAGAGTTACGAATTCTTTTGTGTCAAACATCTACGAGTAGTCAAGGTGTTAGGTAATGATATTATTTCTAAATATGAAATTCGAATTTCATTAGAAAATTTAATATTTGTCGATAATTATGATGTTTAAATCCTAACCTATTTTTTCAGAGATTTTATCCAACAGCAGTATGTACCTCTTAAAAGAAATAATCCACAGTTTCCAATTTTAATTAGAGAATGTTCTGCAACCGAACCGTTTCTATACGCACGATATGGTAAATGATATTGAAAAATATTTTACATAATCTTATAGATTACAAATCTGTGGCAATTGTTTCGATCAAACTTTATAGCTACAATACAAATTCAAGTCATATTCAATAATTATCTTTTATATTAATAATGTTTATAACGTATTTCAGAATACGGAAAAGAGCAGTGTGTTTCCCTACAAAACTTAAAGTCTGACGATATACTTACACGCATTAAGGAGCTTGCATCTAGTAAATCTTAATAAGAATATGTTCTATTATAAATGTACTTTAATTTATTTAGTAATAAAATAGCATAAAATTATGTAGTTGTATAAACTTAATTGTATATCATAATTAATATTAAAGATGATTGATTATCACATTTAGGTATTGTATATATATTTTTGTTAATCGTTCTAATTTGTAATTAAACTGTAAAGAATTCATGGGAAATGCTGTGTACATCATGATTTCATGAATTAATTATTGGCATAAATATTTTTCATTGCTATTTACTAGTTCATAATAGATTTTTCTCATAATTTGTTTATGTAAATCATATAGTAGACATAAACCAGCAGTTATGATTAGACTAAAGCGTTCCTACAAAAATTAACAAGATGTATTATAAATTTAAGTAAACAAATTCAATTTGCATAAAACTCAAACAGATTACTTGTAATCAATTTAAAAATACATGTCTGTCGTTAACACCCAAAACATGAAATATTTTTAGTACACGAATAACAGAAATGCATACAAGCTTCGTTGTTTATAATAGTTACTTATTGCTATATTTTTGGATCAAAAATGGTATCATTAAGTGAAATTCAAAATTTTATAGTAATTAAGAGAAAGTTGAACTTACAAAAAATGATAATTAAAGCTCATTTTGCTAAACACATGATCATAAATATAAATAGCTATTAAAAAAAATGTAATATGTATATCACATCATATAGATGTTAAATTATAAAAATATTAATTTATTTATAGATCATTTGATGATATTACACAGCCAAGCATATGATCAAATCAGACTAAAAGAGTACTATTATTTATTAATTATCGTTACGTTTTCATTATCTATAAATATATTAGAAAGAAATTATTTATTAAAGAAATAAATCATTTTCTCTCAATCTCAATATTAGCAGGTTCCTTACTTTATCTGTTGAAAACACTACTAAAAACCTCTATATTTTTCCATCACATTTCATTTCAGTAATAGTTATACTTTATCTTCGGTTTAAACATACAATTATAATTTTGACATCAGTATAATGTAATCTTTAATACTGACTGTAAAAAATAAATCTATAATTGAATACTGTTACTAGTACATTGAACAAAAACTATTAAAAAATTAGATGGAACTAAATAGAAAGTAATTCATACAGTAAAAAGCATACAGTATAGTTTATCTTGGAAAATTTACCGTAATAATGTTTTGTGAATTATCCACTTTATTTATTATATCCATACTTTAAAAACAGAGAAGTGGCAACCTACCAAAATGTAATATTACAATAAAATAAGGTTTTAATCAATACGTTTTAATTTACAAATTGTAAAAAATAATAGAAATAATAAAAACCGTAATTCAAGGTAACGTTACAAATTCTTAGTACTTTATTTAAAAAATTACTTTTATTGTTCTCACGTACATATACGAAAGTTGTTATCTTCTTTTTTAATAAAGTAAAACAGTATCAGTATTTGATTAAAAGTCTTTTATATACCACTGTATAGTTAGCAGGATTATTTTGACCATGAGTTTTATTTTCTATTTATTTCTAAAGTATATAATCGTAATTAAAGTAAAAGATACAGTTAAGACATTTGTACACTTATTATCTACAACAGAATCATTTTCGCATAATGTTAACATTAAACAACTATGTTCACATAATTTCTATACTGTTAAAAGTAAATGGTTTAAATAATTTATATGAGTAAATTATTCTCGTTTCGTTACGTTCATATACACATTTTCAGTTTAACAGAATTGCATATATTCGAAATATCCGTACATTTAAGTAATTATAGTTTGTTTTATAGTTACTGATAACTGGTTTATATAACACAATGTAAACCCTTCTATGTCGAACGAAATCATTCACGGTATGTAACATTAGATATATTATAAAAATTATATGGTAAGTTGGGAGGTAAAAAATTTTGCAGTGTAGCCGGCACTGCATTAAAGTATGTTGCATTTCTTTCTCGAAATACAGCATCCGGCGCAGTAACAGTTACGTCGGATTGAAAATTTTGTATAGCCGTAGTTGGAATAGTTTGTACAACGATTGGTTGAGATGCTGATGCATGCGATACAGCTTGTATTACCTATGAACATTCAAAATAAACAAAAGAAATATAAAAGATATGATATAAAATACAATACAAGGTGTTCAATTAAAATTAGTATTCAATAAAATTTGATAGTTTTAGGAAAGGCTAGAAGGCTACATAAGTAGTAGTATAATAAATATCACTCACTGATTTAGTTTACAATCTTTCAAAATGATGATAATAAACATAGGTATGTAATGTCCATTTAAAGATACTAGTTTAACAATAATATACTTTACCGATGAAAATTGAACATCTTGCATGAAATAGAGTATTTGATAAGAGAATAATTTTTTACTTGGACTGTTGACGATTCTGAATGGGATATAGCAGATAAAGGGTCTTCAGATGTATTTGACTGGACTGTTTGTTCTGATTGTTGCTGCTGTTGATGTAATTGTTGCTGTGATGGTTGAGGTTGAGACAAATGTTTTGTGTGAGATGTATTAATGCCATGCCTGCGTTTCATATGTTTATTATAGTTTGGCCAATTTGTGAAATGATGTTGACATTCAAGGCAACTATATGGACGTTCACCCGTATGTTGTCTTCTATGAGTCTAACATTAAAGTAAATCATTAGTGGTATATATCATATGAGTTTTTCATATACAGGGTGCTCGCGGATATTATTAGCCATCGTTTATCTTGCAAATAATAAATATTAGGAAAAGATTAAAGAGTATTCCTTTTCCATATTTGTGACGTTGTATGACCTTGAAGTTAATTGCACTATATACGAATGAAGTTGTCTTGACACTTCCATTTGATATAAAAAAATATATATTCCTCTTTAAAAATTGAAGTTCATCTTCATTTCTAAAAAAAAGTAGTGCCAACAGAAACAAAATTACATACGCCATTACACTATTTGCAGAAAGCAGTATTACCTTTTCCCCTTTCCTTTTCTTCTAATATTTATTATTTGCAAGAAAAACGATGGCTAGTAATAGCCACGAATACCCTGTATAATATGAACGAAAATATTCAATTAACTTACAGTTAATATGCCTTTGAAGCGAAAACATTTACCACAAAATTCGCATGTAAACGGCATTGCTCCCGTATGTATTCTATGATGCTCCCTTAATGTACCTTTTTCTCTAAAAGTTCTTCCACATACAGCACACTGATGCGGCTTAGCTCCGGTATGAACTGTTTCATGTTTCTTCAATTGTAATGGAGTTTTAAAGCTACAAATTGTATTTGACTCTGTTATTATATATTTACATTAAAAAATGCACAGACTATATCTATATTTTGTTATAAAGTATAAGCGTACGCTTTTGAACATTGAGTGCAACTGTAAGGCTTATCTGCTGAATGTGTTAAAAAATGTGCCTCCAAATTTCCTTTCTGAATAAAACTTTTACCACATTGATCGCATGTAAAATTCCTAACACCCGAATGGATTCGTTTATGCGTAACTAAGTTTGGCTTTGTTGAAAATCTGGAAAAGTTGTTTTTATCTTTTAATATTCGAGAAACATGATGTAAGAGATTCGTTTACAACAAAGAAATTGTCAACATTGAAAATTATGGTGTTCAACTTCAAATTACCTTTTGTCACATTGATCGCATGGAAATCTATTCTTCATTGTATCCGGTAAATGGCATCGACTATGGATGTACAAAGCACTTTGTTGTCTAAATGCCTTTCCACAAGTTTGACATACATGAGGCCGTTCTTCACTATGAATTGCTTTGTGAGAATCTAATACTTTTTTATGTACAAATGATTTCCCACAATCTTCGCAACTAAGTATATATACATATACATACATATATACATACATACATGCGTATATATGTGCACCGTATATATTATATATGAAAATGTATTGTATGTTAACAAGCTATACAAAATAATAAGTAGTCACGTGTTTCAGTTAAAAAAAATTATATTTACCTGAATTTTGCTTTATTCTTATGTCGTTTGACATGAGTAAGGAAACCATAATATTTATCATAAACTTTACAGCATAAAACACACATATATTTTGCTTGTTGATTGTGAACAGTCTCATGATGTACCTCTAATCCTTCTAAGCTTGGCAATTTATCATTACAGTCCGTGCAAAGCCAAGGATACCTATCCATACTGTCTCCTCTTTTATGTCCAAATTTTAATGCTTCCGATGTATGCGATTCGATGATCTCCAAATCCGAATCTGTACCTATATACGTAACAGCATACTCCGATCAATGTAAGTACGCATTGTAAAATTTACATACAATTTAATATCAATATGGAAATTATATAATAACACAAATTTCTCGCGATTCAAAAAGTGTTAGGTTTACAAAGAATAAATTTTTCACATGTCATTTTCATCTAATTTACAAAAGGTACTCGAAAATTTCCGGAATTATTCCCGAGAAAATTATTCGAGAACCTAAACGTGCTTGGGAAATCCGAAAATTCTCGGGAATTCCGATATACTCGAGAATCCCGAAATTTTCGAGAACAACTTGTCTCAACCCACCCTGACCGGGTATCCGACATTTTCAGGTTCCCGCATACCTCTATTAGTGTTATACAGTGACTCTCATTAATATTCGGACGCTCTCAAAAAACAATAACTTTCTAAATATTGGACTATACGATTTGAAATCTTTTGGGAAGCTAGAGCAATTAGTTTACTACAGGATGTAAAAAGGAATTTTTTCAAAAATTGCAATTGGTCGAGAAAATACTGAAAGTTGCATTTTACAACTTTTTTATGTGGGCCTATATTGAAAATTTAAAAAATACATTTTGTAGATCTGTGTCAATTGTATGCATTGTGAAAGTTTCATTGAAATCGGTTGATACGGAAAAAAGCGACAGGCATTGAAACATGTAAGAATCCTTAAGATTTATCGCAGTTAGAGGTCAAAAATCGTGAAAATTTGAAATTTTTACCATCTTTAAACGTTTGTAACTCATTGCAACGTCGACCGATTTTGAGGAAATTTTCAGAAATGTTTAATCGATACAGGTCTATGAAACGTGTTTTCTAAATTTTCCATGTGAGCCCACATAAGCAAGTTGCAAAATACAACTTCCAGAATTTTCTCTGCAATTCCGACAACTTACAATTTCTTTCAAAAATTTTTTTCACGTTGTGTAGCAAACATTGTGTGTTCTTACTTCTGAAAAAAGTTCAAATGTTTATGGTCCAATATTAAAAAAGTTATCGTCTTTTTAACAGTGTCTGAATATTAGTGGGAGTCACTGTATAATTGATATTATATTGATCTTAGGAATATTTTTACCTGTCATATAATTATCTGGAATCTTAACATTAGTTTTTACATTCATACTGTTATGTTCTTTTTCTATATCAGAATTTATATATAGGTGGGTATCATCCAATTTTTCATTCTGACTTTTCCGTTTTAGCTTTTTTTTTGTCTGTTTGGGCAATGTTTTCTTCATTTGTATTTTACATTTTTTTTCTTTTGCATTGCTTTCTGATTCCTTAACCTCATATTTTTTTTGATTAATACTTTTAGCTTCCTCGATGAAATAGTTGTGTGAAACATTGGATTCGTGAATATAATTATTCGACAGCTGACATTCCGCGACGGTGTCTCCAGTTTCTTCCTCCTCTTTTGGAAATGCGTCAGCTTTTTGAATATAATCTAAGTTTGTTTCTAATGACTGTGGTTCAGACTTAGTATTTATAAGTAATTGCCTGAGAGACGTTTGTGCCTGGTTGGTTTTCTCAAAAAACTCATTGCACTGATTCAATAATATACAACAGTCTATGCAAACTGTAAGTGGCAATCCATCGGTTATCAATACCTGCAAAAGCATTCACTTAAATATGACACATACCTATAAAAAAGGTAAAGTGTATGCACGTAATAAACCAATAAGTAGAAACAGATTCGCTGTCTGTCTAAAATCGAGTAATTGTAATTAATGAAAATGAGAATGACAGACAGAATTTTTCAGAATACCAAATTGTTCACGTTAAAAACGAACTTTCGAAGAATACGAATGTTCACCTGTATTTGCAAACACTTGGCTATTTTAGCGTCTATAGCTAATTTTTGTCCTTCGGCATCATAAATTCCAATAAAATTTTCTTTGGTCTCGGCGCAGAGCCGGCAAAGTTCCGGCTCCGTCATTGTTCACATACAAAATCTGAAGGTGTGTATTGCGGTGCAGTACATTGTCACAAAAATTGAAGGTCTCATCGCATCATCTCACATTTACACTGCGATATGTGATAAATAAAAAATTGTTTCGGACGCCAAACAAGATAGCGGACATGTTGTTTCTTTGCACAATAAAAATATAAACTGCTTTTCAGTGCACATAGAAAATATTATTTTCATGGATTTTCTCTTAATACATATGTCGGTAATGATGCTAGATTCTTAGGAAATAATTAGCGCTGGACTTCCCATTATGTTATATCTGGATAAAAGCACTCATTTATTTCATTATGCTTGTTTAGTAAAGTGTATACTGTTACTCTGCGCTGCTACGTATCTACGTATATAAGTACATATACACACTAGTTACTTACACATGCATATGCATGTACTGTACAGTAGGGATGTTCGATTCACCTCAACGAATCGATTCTCTAGTCGATTCAGAATCGAAATGTGAGAATCGATTCTCTGAAAAAGTCGGAATCAGAGAATCGATGCGGAAAGAGTTTTTGCAGGTTTTTGTTATACCTGGTCGGAACCTTACACTATATCACAGCCTACTCTAGTACTAGCCATAGCCGTGCTGAACAACGTGGCAACACCTTGGACCATATATATACCTATAGACGCGGCGAGATAAAACTGCCTCGTTCCCAGATTAAATCGCCTAGCAGACGACTCTTGTGGGCAAAGTGCTATAGTATGTTGAGAAATCGCAGTACCGCGAAGTAAAGTGGCAGAGGGGAAAGGGAATTCTGTATAAATATTTATGGAAACTATAACTGTAATATACATACATGTATTTTATTTTATTACCCGTTCATTTTTACTTTACTCTTATTATTTTAAATATGGTTAACTCATTTTGTCGATTATAATTTGGAAAAAGTTAAATTTTAATGTAGAAGTTGATAATATAAAATCTGTATTTATTTCCTCACAACTTACTTCAATCCAATGTGCAAATTTGATGGTAGAACTATAAAAGCTAATAGATCTTAAGGAAATCTCACATCCAACATTGCTCCAGCCACCAATACGACATATATCGAAAATACAATACATATATTAATGTATCATATAATATAAAACAATAATAATAATATTAATAATATTTATTTATGGATAATACATATAATACAATAAATACTTATTCTTAATTATTGGTTACAAAATTAAAACAATTACAAATTAAAACATTACCACAAACAAACAAAAGACTGCTTAAACAAATTAAAGATTTAAATCTTCTGTTTGTTTGTTGTAATGTTTTAATGTGCTTGTTCTTTGCAGCTAAAGTTCTTTTAGTGATACACCCATGCTACTCTTGCGTAATTCATTCAATAATTCATTTAAATCTTCAACTTTTTTAAGCAGTCTTCTGTTTGTTCGTTGTAATGCTTTAATTTGCTTGTTCTTTTTTGCTAAAGTTGTTGCAATGATATGCATATGCTTCTCATGGTCAGTTATCGTATCAGAATTAAGAATGTAAGCTGTTCTCTTCCTTTTCAAAGATATATATATATATCTCTTGAAATGATAAATTGTTTTCATCAGTACAAGCAGCAGATTCTAAACTATCATCTTCATCGGCAATTTCATTATTTAAGCTGAAAACAAATTATATTAATTAGTTAATTGGAATAAATCAACAATACAGTATGTAATAAAAAATATTAAAACAACTGGGGACGTTATAAATAAACAACGCAACGGAGATTCGAGAAAACTGCAGAAGAATTTTGCGAAGACAACATTTTCATGGTAGGGTAGTCAGGAAAAAGCCCTTCGATTAATAAGAAACATCGAATAAAGCGATTACAATTTGCGAAAAAATATATTGATGAAGATTTTAACTTTTGGGAACGAGTAGTATTTTCAGATGAAAGTAAATTTAATATGTTTAATTCTGACAGACATACTATGATATGGAGGACTGTAAATTCTGAGTACGAATTAAAAAATTTGAAAGGTACGTTTAAGCACGGAGGAGGCTCTTTCATGGTATGGGGGTGTATTGGGCTGCTAATGGCGTCGGCGATTTAGTTTATATAGAAGGGATTATGAACAAAATGTATTATCTGAACATTTTACGGAATCATTTGACATCGAGTACAGTTAAATTGCAACTTGAAGATAATTACTATTTCCAACATGATAATGATCCCAAACACGCCGCTTATGTTGTAAAGCAATGAGTCTTGTATAACACGCCACACGTCTTAGCAACACCTCCCCAAAGACCAGATATAAACCCTATGTAGAGCATCTATGGGCTGAAGTGGATAGGAGATTGCGAAATTTTGAAATAACAAACAAAGAAATGCTAAAAGATTATGAAAATCTGGAGTAATATTGAGCCAGAATGCACAAAAATATTAATTCAGAATATGCTTAATCGTTTACAAAGTATTGTAAGATCTAAAGGAAGTCCAACCAAATACTAGTTGTTGTAATATTGTATAAGTTTGTTATAATATTGTCGTAATATTGTATGGGTACGAATGTGAGGCTAATTTCGTCATAATATACGAAAAATTACATTTTAGTTATATTGACAGTTTTCTTTTACAATAAATTTATATGAATTTGAAAGCTTAGATATTCTAGTATACATTCCCCTTCATAAGAATACCGTAACCTGCATTGTTACGAAATAACAATAATTTAAAGTGTAAAATTGTAAGGATACGAAAATACTCGTGGGAGTCACCCAAGTAGCACCGGACGTCCATAGAATGTACGTTTTACGTCCAGTTTATGTCCAAACGTCCTACGTCCATTCTGAACATTCGATGGATGTTCTTAGGACGTAAATTCTGGACGTTCTAGGAACATCCGCTTTTTAGGTTTTATGCAGTTTTATAAATGTCCTTAGGACCTAAATTCTGGACGTTCTAGGAACATCTGTTTCTTAGGTTTTATGAATGTACCTAGGATTTGAATTTTGGACGTTCTAGGAATGTCCGTCTTTTAGGTTTTACGAATATCCTTAGGATGTCCTTAGGGGGCAATGCTACCCACGTGACTTTTCTGATTTTTGGGTATTTATCA
>CM052251.1:116105-135058 GCA_028455795.1 Lasioglossum marginatum | reverse complement strand
CAACATATTATTACATTGTTACAAATAATGGAAATTATTTGTAACAATGTAATAATATGTTGCAATTTTTCAGATAACCTGCCTATTCCTGTTTTCCAATGACTCGCTATTGTGTTGGTGGAACTTGTCACTGCCATTTCAAGTAAGTTTTTATTTTATATTTATTTTCAGTCATTGAAACATTACTGGCAAAAGGAAAATACAAAATTAGAATTAGGTTGGAGGGAAAATTCTATCGTATTTTGACACTGAACCTACCAATACTGGTTAAAATGACTGGTTCCAGGTTTTCTATTTTACAATTAGGAAAGTAATAAAACTGATTTCATACAAAACGGCTGTATAGATATTTTTAGTAGCGCACATAATACAATAGGAGCCGCACAATGTCTAAATAAAATCAATCTTGTCATTTTTATAAGGGAACACGTACCAGTTACTTTTGAGGCTCGGTAGGTTTAGTATTAAAGAAAACATTTGTATCAATTTATAAAAATACATGTTTAATATTATTCAATGATATAATTTCCATTATTTGTCACAATATGTTGCCAATTTTCAGATAACCTGTCAATTCCTGTTTTCCAATGACTCGCTAGTTAACATGTGTTTTTGATTCACAAGCAAAATTACCTACTTATTTAAAATACGACATAGCTTTCTCTCCAAGACTTATAGTTTAATTACACCTGTATCATTGTATTTTTAAATAAAACATGTGAAAAGTCTATTTTACGTTCTTTATCAATTTTATGCCCAAAAATCGCATAAATAACCTTATATATAATAAGAACAAAATTTATTAAATATGTACTTAGTTATATGTATAAAATATGTAATTAGTTGTTTAAGTAAAATTATAAAATAAATGAAGTTTTAAATAAATGTTGTAACTCCTTTAAACCTTCATAAGAAGTCCAGAGAACGTTACTTTTGACATCCGAAAAACGTTCACAAAATGTCCAGAAAACGTTATTTTCGACATGCGAAAAACGTTCACAAAATGTCCAGAAAATGTTATTTTCGACATGCGAAAAACGTTCATAAAATGTCCAGAGAACGTTACTTTCAAACATCCTAAAAACGTTCAGAAAATGTCCAGAGAACGTTACTTTCAAACATCCTAAAAACGTTCAGAAAATGTCCAGAGAACGTTACTTTCAAACATCCTAAAAACGTTCTGAGAATGTCCACACAGTACATTCTCAGGATGCCATTAACTGATACCTTCCTAGCACATTCAGAGAACGTAACTAGGACATAACTGGCACATTTGGACATTGGTTGGACGTTCTCAGAATGTACGGAATGTCCGAAACGGACATTCTCTGGACGTACATAGGATATCCCTGTGCTACTTGGGAATGTACATATTTAAAGAGTAGGCTGCTTCTTTAGGTTCTATCGAATATTTTATGGAATTGAGATGATCATATATCCTATTAATTTGAAAATGGTTATCGTTTCATCAAAAAACATGAACGCTACGTAACTAAATACTAGGGCTGTTACTTTCCGAAGCTTCGATTCTTCGAAGATTCGGAGGATCCGAAGGAACGAAGGGAACTTCGAAGTGTACAGTTTCGAAGTATTAAAGCTTCGAAGCCTTCGAATTGTCCGAAGTTTCGAAGTCTTCGAATCGTATGAAGTTATAATCTTTTAGCTGTGGAGGTGTATTTTTTTCGAAATGTAGGGGTGTCTGTATAATTGTGTCAAATATAACTTAGCAGCGAAATTTCGAAGTTCAAAATTTCAAAACTCCGTTTCTTTTAATCCTCTAATAATTTACTACGGAGGTTCGAATTTCTAAGCTTCGAAAATTCGATTCTCATCACCTTCGAAGTTTCTGAAATCGAAGTTTCGAAGCTTCAAAATCTTCGACCTTCGAAGGAAAGTAACATTCCTATTAAATACTACGCCGCAATATAATACAGCACACTTATTAGTGTTTCGACATAGCTGCTAAAAGTATAGGTAAACATAAATCTGAAAAGCGATCATTATACACCCTGGCCTCTTATTTAGGTACATTGTATACATATATAATATATATACAGTGGCTCACGAAAGTATTCGAACGCTTACATTTACAAATTTGAATGAATAAAATAAGATGTACTAAACTAATCTGTATAAAACCATTTAGTATCTATAGTAAGGGGGAAGTCTCAAGATTACGTCAGTAAAATTTGAAAAGGATTCAACAACGTAGGCAGAAGTTATGATATATTTATTAGAAACACGCATAATAAGTGACTCACAAAAGTATTCGAACGCTACATATATTATTACATTATTTAATATTAATTTTTTGTTGGATCACCTTTAGCAGTAACGATGTGTCTCAATCGACGTTCCATACCATAAACCAATGATTTTGTAAAAGTACACTCAATGGAATTCCATACTTCTATGATTTTTTGTTCCCCCTTACTATAGATACCAAATTGTTTTATACAGATTAGTTTAATACATCTTATTTTATTCATTCAAATTTGTAAATGTAAGCGTTCGAATACTTTCGTGAGCCACTGTATGTACATACATATACGTTACATACATTACGAGGAAGACATATTTCAATTAGTAAAAGGGTGTCGCTATGGTGCAACCTTCGTTTCGTTTCGGACTGTCAACGAAAGCTATATTTGCTCTTCTCTTTCACTTTTATATTATTTACTTTATCGATTTTTCCTGTTGTCAGTATATTCGCTTTTGTTTTACCTTTTACGTAATTTCGAAACTGAAACTATAGCTATCTCAGCGTTGATTTTGGCTTTCGAAACAGACATTTATAAATAAATATATTTATGCATAACAACCTATAATATATATTGGACTTGAAAGAAAATAGTAGTATCTTCGCATAATATGTACTACATAGCAAAAAATGTTCGTAAACGCAGAGTTGAAATGAAATCCAACACTAATTTTTCGCTGTAACTCTGCAATCATGAACAATAAAAAAATGGTTGAACTATAATGAGAGCTACTACAATAACAAAAAATTAATACTACCTCCTATTTATAAAAATGTTGGGGCCCTGTTTTTTTCGATTAGCAGTTGCTTTTAAAAAATGTATTGCATATTAAAAGATTATTTTGCTGCCTTCTTAAGATTATTCCTTGGACTAATTTACTTAAAAAACGAAAATGAATATATATATATATATATATATATATATATATATACCTTCATTATATGTATATAGATTCTGAGAAAACAGTCCCTAACGTTTTGTTTGGCATACCTTGCATCAAAAAATAAATAATCGGTTTGTGGATATATATAAGTATAACATTAAAGTAAACGAAGGAAAAGGCAAAAATAACATATTGTTAAATTAATATAAATGAAACAAACTGAAACAGAGCTTTAGCTTTTACTCGTCTGAAAAGTCAAATTGGTTCGATTCGATAATGTTTCTTCTATATTTTCTGGAGCTAATAAAGTAACATGTAATTTTTCCAATCAGTTTTCTAGTTATTTTGATCAAAGTATAGAAATTATGTTGCGATGTTGCGGTTGCATTTATTTCGCGAACACTTTCCCCCGACCGGTAATCGCATCTTCTAGGCCAAACCATTATATGATAACAATAATATATAGAACTTTCCTATTTTCCTAGCACCATTCCGCTGAATATTTTACATCGTTCCGTTCGTTCTGAAAATGATCTGAGATAAACTAAGTGTATATTGTAAATAAAAAATAAATGAATCGTTCAATGATTTAAATATATAATGGTAATTGTATATCAATTTCACTAAAAATTTACAAGTTTAATATAGACGTCGTATTAGTATATGTAATCGAAACAAATAATATAAACTGTTTGTTATATTTATTTATCGAAAAAATATAGACCTCGCATAATTTTTGGTACACTATCGAAGATCTATTTGTGGTATTAAATGGATTAGATCTCTTGTAAACATAACAAAAATAATTTTATGATACAATTTATTGTACTATATAGTGAATCTATTTTAAAAATATAAATATTGAAGCAATAAGTTCATAGAAATTAATATCTACCATAAAACACAATGGTTATATATTTATAATAATTGAAAAAATGATGTTTTTTGTTCCTTATAATCTTCTTATAAATTCCCATTCGGAGAACATTAAAATTTACCGTGCAATATCATTTAAAATATCTTACATATATTATATATTATTAGTATTATATAGATTTTTAATAAATGTTTCAAAATTAATTCATCAATAAACTTATGAACCAAAGAAATCGTATATTCGACCAATCGACGTGGTTTACTTTTTGGGTTTCCAGGTCACCTACATCACCTTTTAAAATTATTATGTCTAACGGTACATGAAACGTTCTCGATTACTAATGTAAAAGAATATTGGAAATATGAATGAACCCAATAATAAATAATAAATTGTCTTGTAAAACTTTCTGGAACATAAAAATATGAACACATGTGTCTGTTAAGTTTGTAACTATACTTTCTATCTATAAGGTATTGCCTCGTTAAACTTTCTCGTAATATTACTTTTAGTATACTGATTAATATCATTTATGGAAGCTCATAAACATTAACATTAACGTTGTGTTATATAATTTTCAGCACAAAACGATAGCGATTTATTTTGGACTCTAGGGATGTTTGAGCGAAAGTGTACATTTTCTTGAAATTCTCTAACACATAATTCAATAAGATTACGAGTATATGTCAGTCTTAATGACTTCTATATGCAAAGTAGTGTCTTATTTATGCAAATTACAAACAATGATCCTATGTTAACATACACATCAAAATGAAAGTAAAAATAACTCTGAAAATACTTTTTTTTCGCGTAATAAATCAACTTTCATTGGCATTATACGTTTTATTAATATCTACTAAAGAATAAATATTATATCAATACCTTTTTGGAGTCATTTATATATGTAACAACAATCTATACAATGTAAATAAAAAGCTGGTAATAATAAAATTTCTTGCTTTAAAACAATGATAACATTTCGAACATTAATAATTTCATTAAAGAATTTCATTTTTTATTGATTTATCAACAACAAAAATTGCATAGAATTTTAACTAAAACTCCTGTCACCGAGTAGTATTTAAAATCGCATTGTCATAAATAAATAATATAAGATTATATACAATATACAAGATTTTTTAAAAGTTAGAATTAAGCAATACGTGTTTTCAACGTTAGAGTGAATATCTTTTAGTTATTAGCACGATTGTAAATTAATTTTATTATTTGTAAATATCATATTAATTTAATTTTCGAAACAAGAAATCGACGTATACAATAATGAATATCTTTGTACTCCTAACGTATTATTTCATTAATGACTTTTTTGAACTCTGTTATATATTTTCACCAATGTGGCTTACAAATATAATTTCCTTTCACGTAGAAAAATTTTTTGTAAATTATTATTTGTAAAGTTGAATGGCTGGCATGTTAATGGACAAACTATTTGGCTTAGATGGATAAACTGTTTGATGGGAGATAATACAGAAATAATGAGAATAGTATTCACTTTGTCGGAAGTCCATAAAATGTGGAGAGAAGGTGAAAATCGTTCGAATGACAAGGGGCAAACCAAGTTATTCGGGTGTTCCTCGAAAATGCTTATACTATCGTAAAAGCACTGACACGATGTCCCCGTTGTAATATATATACATACATATGTATATATAGGGATGCTTCGGAAGAAAGCGCCTCAGTTCTTTGGAGAACGTCTTTAGGTGAGCGTCGTCGATTTGGTATTACAAAGTACATAAGATTCTAATGTGGCTCTCATTTTTTTTTATATTATTACCGTACTACAAATAACAATTACACTGATCTGTTAAACGCGATAATCAATTGAAAGAACACTTATTATACAATATATGTACTACTAAAACATGCTAAAGAACTTGTAAAGACATAAAAAGAGAATAATATTGTGATAGCACTGGTCCTTAATTTGATCTACAAGAACAGATCTAAGAAAATTGTGAGCTAGAGTTTCAGATTGATGTTCTTAAATTATATTCAATAGTTCGTTTTATACGGTTACAGTATCGGTAATTTTTAAGTGGAATTGTTTTAAATATTATTGTACGTTTATTACTTGCCTAGATCTTAATAAGAAAACATGCTCCGATTTCTTATCCTGGGAACACTTGTTGCTGTGTCGATGGCGCAGTTTCAATCTACCGGAAGGATTTTGGAACCGCCGATTCCTGCTCTTTGTGCACAAAGTAAGTACGAAAATGATCTGTTTGCATAAACATACTGGAAGCCCGCGGAATCACTTTGAATTAAAGGGAAGACGAATCTGCATGCTTATTCAAAGAATTTCAAAAACTTGACATTTGTACTTTTCATAATAAATCTATCGCTGGAATTTGTTGACGAAATTGAAAGCATAATGTTGATAAATAATATTTTTCATGTTTCTCTGATCTGTACTGTTTTTTATTAATTATCTTTCGAATTGATTCATGTCTTAAATTTATGATACCAAACAGAAAAACATTTTAAAATACCTAAGTGCAAGCTCTACAAAAATAATAACAAATATACATACAAGTCAATAATAAAAGTTCTCGTTTAAAAACCTGAATTATTTTTTAAAAATTGCACCGAACCGAACGCCTAAGTTTTTCTGAAAAGTTAAAAGGATCAGTTTACTAGTTGGCGTGTAACAAAATGTTAAGAGAATTACAATTGACTGTATATAATTGCGAAGAAAATAATAAAGGTTGCCCTTTACAATCTTCTTATATAAACCTGTAATAAAAAATTTAAAAATACGTTTTATAGATAAAAATTTTGTCGGAATCAATGAACGTTGCTATGAGCCACGAACGGATAAAACAATGAATGTATATGAAAAAAGAATTTTTCCGTCGATTGTATATATTTTCCATTAAAAAATTATACTTCTCATATAAATATAGTGAACTCAAAATTATACTGTTGGATTATTTATAATAAGAAATTAGATGCATTGCTACATTATTTCTTAAATACGAAACGAATAATATATGTCAAACATTTATTTGTACACTAATACACATATTGAAAATTCACTTTCTTCAATTCGCGTAAAAATAAAAATTTCATAACCGAACTAATACGTTATGTTTTTCATCTGATTAATTAAAATCTCTTTTATCTTCTAATGTATGTATAAAAAAATAAGGAAGTATTATCGTTTTACTTTGACAATATCTCTATTATATGGTTGGAGTTAATTATGTTGCATTAATTAATGTAAAGACCGAGCGAGGTATACTAATTCATCAGTTGCTGGATTATTACGTCAACACACTTTCGTTCCATACGAAGCTACAAAATATACGTAATACCAACAATTAGTAAGTTCGTGGTTATTAAATGTTATTGCTTCGAAATTATACTTGTGAGCTGTAAGTAGGCCCTGACCGTCGACGTGACGCGAAAGAAAATATTTTGTCGATGAATGGGTGAAAACGACCTGCAGTGTTAGGTGGGACATCCTAAATATGCTATACAAACTGTGACAAACTTTCTTTCTTTATCTCTGGGAAAGTAGTTTGTACAAATTAACATACACCGAATGATGTCAATCTTTAAACCGCCGCGCCGTGACCGTACTATCTGAATTTACAAGCGACATTGATTTTGTAACTTTCACCTTGGAAGAAGAAGGAATCTTTATCACGATGGAATGTCAATAAAAATGACGGAATCCCTTAAATATTTGATCGTTCTAGGGAAAGTAAGGTATTAACCGAATCGCAAATCACTGGTTCGGTTATTACACAGATAGAATCGGGCAAAGTTCCTATTAACTATGGATAGCAGAGAGAAAGAGCCAAGAGCACTTGTGTAAACACTATTCTAGAGAGGTAATTTAAACTTGAAATGACGGTATCTACTAGAAAACGAATTAGTGATTTATTTATATTTCGAACCCGCAAAAAGGCTTTTATACTTTCAGTTGTTTAATCATGAAACATATTAACAAGAATGTGTCGGAATATGCGAATAATTCATTTTTCTGTCCGTGGTAGCGTATAATATCCTTTCAGTGTTTGCATAAATGGACCATGAATAGAATAGGAATAAATCTCTAAACGATTATAAAACAGTTAATTATGTTAAATAGTTACCTGACCGTTCATATTAGCACAGACATAAATGCTAATTGAGTAGAATGGAAGAATTTTTATAATTACTATCAATAGTATCAATCATTTACAATCAAAGTATGTAATTTCAACATACTTATTTTTACAGAATATCTTTCTCTTATATCAACTTTTTTAGATTTATGATTCCTTTATTGTAAATAATACTATAACTTTATTATTATAACAATTGTGAGTGTAAAAATATTTATCATTTATAATAGTCGTTTTAATTGCTTTCGACAAAATTATAATATTTCAAGATTTTAAAAAATTTATCGTTTACGTTAATGGAGTTGTAAATGTTGAATTTCAAAAAATAAATTTCACTATAATCTTTTAATGATATTTTGTGGTAATCTAAATTTAAGTATTTATATAAGTTTACTTATATGTTTTAGGAATTATTCATGAACGTTTTAATGGCAAGGGTTATTACTATTCATGGGCCGATCCGAGAACAAATGGACAAGAAGTAGACTGGTTGGCAGGAAGAAACTTCTGTAGACAAAGATGTATGGACCTTGTATCTTTGGAAACCTCTGGTGAAAATGAATTCATCAAAAGCCGCATTGTTCAAAGTAGATATACTAACGCAATCCACATTTCTTATACTTCAATGGCAGCGCTGCATGATAGATCAATAATAATTACCGGTTTTAGATAAGGTAAAATACATTTGGACATCCGGACGTCTTTGTGATTTCAAAGGCTGCGATAGGCCTGATCTTCAGCCTCTTCACATTAATGGCTGGTTCTGGACTGCTGAATTGCAAAAACTTGCACCAACTACTGACAGATCCCAAAACGACTGGTCCGAAACTGGCGGGTAAAATTAATATTCTATATTTTATCGCAATTTGATATTTAACGAGCTGATAAACAGTCAGTTTCAGAAATAATTGTGTTTTTTTTAGCATTGGAAAACCTCAACCTGATAATCGCGAGCCTATTCAGCAAGCAGGCGCACCAGAAAATTGTTTGGCTGTACTTAATCAGTTCTATAATGACGGAGTTAACTGGCACGATGTTGCTTGCCATCACAAAAAACCATGGGTTTGCGAGGAGAATGATTCTTTGTTGAAATACGTCCATTTCACCAATCCAAATATTCGTCTCTAAAATAAGCGCCACACGCAGAAGAGAGCAGCTGCAATGACTTCAGCGTGAATTGAATAACTGACACGTTATTTAAGAAACAATTGCCAAATTTTACAAAGATTTCTGACAAGTATACTATCGAAAATAATAGTATAATTCTCTGTATAGTAAAGTTCTCGGAAAATATCTTTCTTAGTAACAGTTAAGAAAGATGTAAGCGCATATTTATTTCATAACTGTTACACTTCAGAAACTTCTGATGATCGACATTCATTTGCGTTCATTTTACCTCCCTATAAATATTGCATTACTATAATATAAATTTTGCTTTCTGCATGCTTCGGTTTCTTAAACGTTTCTCTATAAATAATGCTAGAAATTCTTGCACTCCTATTGGTTATATTGATTTTATTTTTCCCGTTTCTAGTATTTAGATTATTTAAATAGATATTGTTTTATGGGTGAATCCTGTTCGTATGCATCTTTTTCTCTCTATTGTCCAATGTAAAGAATCATTTGCCATTGTATTACATCAGTGTAAAATATTAGCTGTATTTTATTTATGTTGGTTGTAAGATTCTTAGAAGTTAAAATATTTTTATCATTACAATTTAGTAAAAATCTTTATTGTAAATGATACTAAATAAAGATAAAGGATATTTATACAAACGTATGTTATGGGTATTTACATTTCTCCTTAACCACTTGATTATTTAAAAAATTCAAGAGTCATACTTATCTTTTCGTAATTTTTTCCGTTTTAAATTTCAATTGTTAATATAGATATAATAATTAATAATAGAAATTAATTGTAACGGATAAGTAGCATGTAAAATATGTCTTTTCCATACTTCATAAACGAATATATACATACATGGTTCTCGTTGTAAAAGAAATTATTTTGTTTTACGGCATGATCAATAATATTCAATTGAAAGTACTAACAGTTACAACGATCTACTTTTTACCTTCCACCATTATAATGTGATACCCAAATTTTGTTTTAACTGGTGGATCTGTATAAACTGGAGAACCAAGCGAAGAAACAGGTAGCGCAAATGCAGCTTCTTGGAATGGTCCAACCATGGATCCCCGTGTCATCCATCCAAGATCTCCCTAAAATAATCATTAAATGTATTGTATACATGTACTATCAAACAAACAACATTTTATTTAAGAATATAACTCGAATATCAATTCTTTTACAATTACAAGTCAAGCATACTTAACATAAATATAATAAGATGCAATGCAAAGAATATTTGCTTATACGTAGCTCACACAGAAGACTATTATATCTGTAATATACGTATTATATAATAATATACATATTTACCCCAGATCGTGCTTTGTCCTCGCTATGTGTAGCTGCAACTTCGTTAAACTTTTGTCCTGCTTTTAATTTCTCCAGAGCTTCCAAAATTTTCGACTGTTTCTCGCACAATATATGTCTGACCTTTGCAATAAACGAAATACATTGAAATTGATAAAAAGTGATATGTTATCGTTAGACAGCGGATCTTTATGCAAAATAAAAATTGTCTATCTGAATTTCAACAAACTGGAGTAAAATAGAGATTTATTTTCTTTCTTAATATGTTTAATATAGGCTGAAAATAATATAACAGTATTTTTAAATTCTTCTAATGTTTTTACTGTGTTAAATTACACCTACTTGTTTCTGTCATAAACCCAAAAAATCTGCTGTCTAGTTATCATTGATTAGATGATCTAATAATGGACTAAGAAGAACAAGAATCAAACAAATTAAAAATAAAAACAATGTGTTTTCTTTCAATGGCAAAACTATACTTTAGAAAACTATGCTTTATTAAGATCTTTATTAATAATTCAGTGCTTTTATTGTAAGTTAACATATAAATTCTTGTATTGATTATTATAAAGGTTTTATATGAATCTCGTTATTCTTTATCCTGACTTGATTTATTACTAATAATAAGGGTATAACATACATGTAATTTTGGCTTACACTTAGTATAAATAAATATGTAAATATATATATTCTTACGTACTTTTACTGCAGTTCCTCCTTTTTTCTCTTCTTTTGTATTACTGCCCTCTGATGCTTTGGATTTATTCCCTTTCGAAGTATTTTGATTTTTCTTTGGAGGCATAGTTGACTATTTTGATTAGTGGAATAAAATATTAGTAATTAATGTAACACGTTTCAATCCGTAAAAGGTATAAAAAAGAATATAATAAATAAAACATTTACAGATTTTCCATAACAAAAATGACTGACTCGTATATAGGTTAGCTATAAATTTATTTATTCTTTTCATATCGTTTTATCGATTTTAATGCGTAGATTTATTACCAACATTGTTAGAAGATTCTATACAACAAAGCATAATTCGAAAACATACGTTTATTCTTAATAATAGAGTAAGCAAAAATATATTACATACTTACACTTTTCACAGTTTTGTTTTCAATGTGGGACAATGTGGAACTACATATACTTATATACGCGGAAGTTTTAAGATTTGACGAGCAGCCCAGGATGTTTAAATATTAAATGCTCAATATTAGTTGTACATATATACTTATATACATAAATCATATTATTTGTTTTTAGAAGATATATTAGATATATTTTATATACCTATTTCTGTTTATGGTGTATATTCTGTTTAAATTCCAGCGGTCGAAATGTCGAAATGCAGTCATGCGACTATATATATAAGTAGTGTGCAGTAAGTTGCAGGTTGCAGCTTACCGAGTGTGTTTTTGTTCAATCTGATTATTGTTGTGTTCATTGTATTTAGCTGACTAAATTCTATGATAAAGTGCATAGAAGTGTCATAAAAACATTCGAAAATTGTGGCTGCTTAAAACCTGGTAAAAACATAAAATACTAAGGTAACGGCAACGTATGAGCTATATACAAAAATAAGTTTAGAATTTTACGAAAATGGTGATATTTATTGTAATGTCAAAATGATGTAGTTTATAGTTTTTAAAATTTACATTCTTTAAAAATTTGTACACAATATATAATAATCAGAATGCTCTCATATCGAATATATATCAAATATAACCTTACTCGACAAATGTCATTGTCATAAAACTAAAAACCTGTATTTGTAATATATTAAAAGTAAGCGATACTATAATTATCAATATTTGTATTTAGCCTATAGTTCTAATAACAGTTTTAGTAACATGTATTTTAATAGATAGCTGAATACCAAAAATTCGTTTTACTAACCTAAATGATGTAGTAAACGAGGTGATCTATTATTGAAGTACTATGTACAGTTGTTATTTTTCTATAATACATTTTATGAAAATATGAAAATTTGCACATCTATATAATAAGAGTAAATATGTTAATAGGGTAATTCCTAAAACGGACACTTTTTGAAGTAAAAATTCGGATTTTGTTCAAATTTAAATATGTTGTAGTCTCTAGTGACCCATGAACAAATCTTGAAGGATTTTTCGATATCTTAAAAATTGTTGATTTTACAGACGTGTAAAGAAACGTATCGCCCTTTTTTCATTCAATCATAAGTCTAGAATTATCAAATCGATGAAAATGAGTTTTTGGAAGCTTATAGTGAAAACATAAGAGTAACTACTAAAAATGTTGTGATTTGAAAAAAATGTCTTTTTCACCATATATTTTGCAATTGTTTTAAACAAATGCCGTATTTTCATAGCGGGCCACATATTTTGAAAAATTGAAAAAATGAGGGTACAGCCCCAAGTGTCCTCTTTACGGACGTCTTCTTAAAAAGATGGACATTTGAAAATTGACGAAATTAAAATTATTTGAAGTGAACACTGCACCGCGATATACAGCCTCGGACAGCTAAACACACACCACACGAAATCGAACACTTTTCGGAGTACTTTGGAGTATTTCGGTGTTTCGAAATTTAGTCACATTTGAATATGCTGCAGTCTTTAGTCGTATATGAATATATATCAAAGGATTTTTCAAAATGTTGATTTTACAAACGCGAAAAATGAAGTGTTCATCTTGTTTCATTAAATTGTAATGGCTGAACTAACAAACCGATGAAAATAAGTTTTTAGTTTATAGCGAAAACATAAGAGTGTCTAATAAATATTATTTCAGTGGAAAAACATTTTTTAAACATCATTATATTATACAAAACATTAAGTGGGTAAAATTGCAATTTTTCATGATTTTCTGCCTATAACTGTCATTTTTTATAGCTTTTGATCGTTTATAATACGTAAACCAATTAACCAATTTCAATGAAATTTTCAGAACGTATATAATTTGTACGAGTTTACAAAACATGTCTTTTAAATTTTCGTTATTGGCACTGCTAAAAAAGTTGTAAAAATCAATTTTTACTATTGCTTTTCACAATTCCGATCAAATGCATTTTTTCAATATACATATTTATTAGACGTCATTTACTAAACTAATTCTTCTAGCTTTACAGAAAAATTCAAGTCTTTTAGTCCATTCATAAGAAAGTTATTCTGATTTAAAGTGTGTGTGATCAGTTAGGGTGCGTTTATACTCGCGGCAAGCCACGGCAAGCCCGAGCCAAAAATAAAGAGCCATAAATTTCGAGCTCGGATTGACGGCTCCCTGCTGTGCATGCCCAAGAAAAAGGACCCCATGGGCTCCACGGCTTCTCTAAGCGAACTACCGATAGCTCTCCTTTAAGACATCGTGGAAATAGGAAACGTTCCTGCCACTTGGTGTGAATTCTTCTTAAATAATAATTTAAAATAATTATTAGAAAATATATCAGACACACATCTCCTTGTTCTGCAAATTTTTCCACCGGTTCAAGCATGTGAAAAAATTTTTAAAAATATAGTATTCTACATGAACTTGCACAATTTCAAGAAAATTGTGGTTCCGCGGAAAAAATTTTTTTCTGACATGCTACACATCATTTCCCAAATTTCTCAAATTTCCATCATTTCTCAAATTTTTCCACGCTGATTTCAAATCTGGTCTCAAAATTTGTCTACGACCTCGGGATTTTGCATAAAATCGAATTTTTTGCGAACAAAACTAGTGAAATCATTTCTTCGTTGAAATGATTTAATAACCCACTAGTTTGGAGATATATTGTATTTTCTCATATGTAAAACACAATAAAAATAAACATGATGAAGTATTTGAACGTTTACTTGACGTATCGCTGCCATTGTCGCTGGCACTCCTTGTAGACTGTGTGTGATATGTAATGTAATTTCAATTAGATACCTATTTTCCATAGTTATATTTTCAATTACACAAGAAGCAAGGTAGCTAAAAAATTTTTTCCGCGGAACCACAATTTTCTTGAAATTGTGCAAGTTTACGTAGAATACTATATTTTTAAAAATTTTTTCACACGCTTGAACCGGTGGAAAAATTTGCAGAACAAGGAGATGTGTGTCTGATATATTTTCTAATAATTATTTTAAATTATTATTTAAAAAGAATTCACACCAAGTGGCAGGAACGTTTCCTATTTCCACGATGTCTTAAAGGAGAGCTATCGGTAGTTCGCTTAGAGAAGCCGTGGAGCCCATGGAAACCTTTTTCCCGTATTCGCACAACAGGGAGCCGTCAACCCGAGCTCGAAATTTATGGATTTTCATTTGCCGTGGCTTGCCGCGAGTATAAACGCACCCTTATGCTCCTAACAGTAGGCCGCGATCGCCCTGAAAAGTCCTATTTTTACGTTTACGAGGCGTAATTTGCATTATTTGGAAGCTTAAAGCTGCGCATGTAGGTATTTTCATAAAGCTGCGACAGCTACATGCTGCCGAATAATGCAAATTACTAGATTGATCTTTTATTTAGCGCTTTTGACTACTAAAAAAGCCCATCGTTTGCATTATCGAGAAATGAGAAGGCGCGTCCCGCACCCTAGCAATCCTGGAAACGAGTCCTTCCATCACACTCTATCCCATCATTTTCTAACGAATCGTATTCACCTATTTCTCGCGATGTCCATTGAGTAGTGATAGTAAATATGTATTTCCAACAATTAATATCATTAAAACAGATAAAGAGAAAATGATTTCGGCGCAACGGTTCGATCAAATAAATAATTAAAGCAATTTTACAAATAAATTTTTACTTTCTACGTTTCGATCCTAATTTGGATCATCTTCACGAAAGCGGAAAAAAACTGCGTCTGAAAATATACCACAGAGAAACGGTTATGATATTGGAAAATTACACCATCTATTCAACATTAAATATTATATTGTAGGATAGGGTTGTTTTTTTTTTTTGTAAGATCTGGACAGAGTATATTTTAACAGGAAATTAGTTTTGTACATTAGGAGAATGTTTTGTGAATTTACAATAACCTTTTGATGAAGGTTAGCAACGTAAAAACAAAGAATAATATGTAAAAGAGGTTTTCCCATCAGGCGTCCGGTTTATTTCAACCGTACTCTCCTTCTGGGGAAATGACGACTCGGATTCACCCGGTGTCCTCTGTAAGCTCGGCGGCCGGCCTCCATGGCCGTCCTCTCCCAGACGTACAGAGTAACCAGGTGATCCTACTTTCGGGCGGCCAGGAAGCTACCCTGTTCTTTCCTCTCGGTGGGCGGCCGGCCTTCATGGCCGTCCTCTCCCATTTATCCAGAGAGGCGTCCAGGTGCAACCCCTGTCCTCTCCCGAGCTGCCGGGCGTCCGATAGCATTGCTTCGTACTCTCCCTAACCTATGGGCGGCCGTGGTCTTACCTCGTCCTCTCCCACAGGCGCAGCTAAAGTGAGTGCTCTGCGTTGCATTACCGGTATTTATATTAACTCGTTGCTAACCTTATCAACAACGCGTTACTAGGGGTCGAGAAGCTTCTCGACCCCGTGGCCTTCTTGAACATTCGGCCACGGCGGGTTTCTTCTGTCTGTTCAGGGTGGTGCCGAGGTGATCTGGCGCCCCTGAGCTGCTCTCATTAATCGTCGTGTTACAATATGCTGTTACTCACTTGCTTTATAGAAATTTTAACATGGAAAAATTTATTTGTAAAATTGCTTTAATTGTTTATTTGATCGAACCGTTGCGCCGAAATCATTTTCTCTTTATCTGTTTTGACAATCTTACGATCGATAACTTTAACAACATTAATATCATTGTCAAGAATAAGTTTCCTCAATAATTTATAATCGTATTAAATCTTCTGAAGGTACGTATGTATATATCGTGGTACAGCGTTCACTTCAAATCATTTTCATTTGGCCAATTTTAAGTGTCCGTATTTTGAAAAACGGATCCGCGAAGGGAACACTTCGGGCTATATCCTCCTTTTTTCGAACTGTTCAACATGTCCCCGCCACGAAAACATTGCATTTGTTTAAAACAATTGCAAAACAAGTGGTGAAACAAATTTCTTTTCAACTGAAATAATTTTTATCAGATGGTCTTATGTTTTCACCGCAAGCTCCTAAAAATTCATTTGAAAAATGTTAATGCCAAGAAGCTCGAGCTGTGAGAACCACTACAAATCCAATTACAAAACTTCTTTATTTTTCATTATTTTGTTTATGGGACATTCAGCAACTTATTTGTGGCATTTTTCTGATTAAAATGACACTAAACATGATATAATTTTAACTGTATTTAAATGTCGATGAGATTACAAAAAAAATGTAGTAAAATAGTAGCCCTATACGATCTAATATCGGAGCACGGATCCGAGGATCCGGCTTAGATCAAGACTACTATATTACTGTTTTTACTGTATCTTGTTTATCTGAAGATGATTAGTTTGTTCGATTGAATACTTTTTTAGTAGACATTCAAATTTATATTCTGTAAGTCGTATACACGTGTATATTTCTTCTCAAAATGGAATTTTATTAGATCTTTGATACTTAATCTATTATTCAATCAATGATTAACGTTTTGTATTAGGTGAAGAAAAATAAAAACGCAAGAAGAAACGCAATCTTTAATAAACAATGGCCCTTGCGAACATATCGGGAATCCCTGACAAACACTGGCAACCACCGTTTGTAGCCCTCGAAACAACGTAAGCAGATACAAAATGTTATTATAAAATTATATTTGCGTTTACTTATTTATATATAACATTCCTTATGAAGAAGAAGAAGAAGAAGAAAAAGTAAACGAGTATTTACGAGTATAAAGTATTTACATATAAATGCATGTAGCGATCACGTTTTTTCAAATTTCTAGTTTCTCGAAAGTCAGGAATTTTTGAATCATTAATTAATCGAATTCTCGAGATTCTCTTCCGAAAATTCTCAAGAATCTCGGGATTCTAAAAGGAGACTATTTTAGTAGAATTTTCTTTTAAATTCCCGATTTTTCTAAGAATTTTTCTCGAAAATTGATAATCGATATTGATACAATTATCACGCAATATCACTATTCGAACTGGGTCTCAATAATATATGTTTCTTTTATTTTCGCAACAATTTTACGTTCGACCAAAAATTTAATGAATACTCTTTGCAGCATGGGTGAACTAGTTATTGAACTTTATTGGAAACATGTACCAATTACGTGTAGAAATTTTGCTGAACTTACACGACGTGGATATTACAACGGGACGAAGTTTCATAGGGTCATTAGAGATTTTATGATACAAGGTATATGTTGCCGATATTGCCATAACTTTTTAATTCTATTAATCTATTTTCTAAACAAACCTAATAATAAATTCAATATGTTTTTCGATCGTAATTTTGATAATCAATGTGTGACGATATCGGCGCACAGGTTCGATCAGTGTGTTAATAACACTGTCCAACAGCAAAAATGTTTTCATATAACTGTTGGGTGGATCTTATAGAGTTTTTTGCGCTGATTCCGAATCTGTCCTTAATTTTTCTCTTACACGCACAGTTTTTGAGAAACTTGATTTTGAAAAAGAGACATATTTTTCAACTTTAAACAAATATTGTGATGTTATTATAATAGACATTGAATTGTTCTTGGTAGCAAAAGATACTATAGACTTTCCTGAATACAGTGATATCCAATGTTTAAACATGTTTAAACAATCATTAAAGACGGAGAGGCACCACTTTTGCACCGTTTTTTGATGATATTTTTCAATTTATATAAAAAGAAAAAGCGGAAAATCGAACTGTACTACGCGATAGAGCAGACTTTTATCTTGAGAAACCACCCTTTAAAATTACCAACGTCGACGTTCTCTTCGTACCAGAAAGCAAAATATCTTCGCCCGACATGAGTTGCCGCCAGCAGAGCCGGAACTAGCCGCTTCGGCGCCTGTGGCAACAACCTAAAAAATTTGGCGTAGCGCCCCCACGAGACCTATGTGCCTTGCGCCCGTGGCAGGTGCCACCTTCGCCACGCCCTAGTTCCGGCACTGGCCGCCAGTGACGCTCATCACTGCAACGGGCGTTCGACGCGCTGTATCCCGTCGAACGACCGCGCTAGTGGCAGGGCACCACTGGCGGCGACTCGTGTCGGACGATGATATTTTGCTTTCTGGTTCGGTAAAATCGTCGACATTGGAAACTTGAAAGCATGGTTTCTCAAGATAAAAGTCTGCTCTATCGCGTGGTATAGTTCGATTTTCCGCTGGACCCTTATTTTTTCATATAAATTAAAAAATATCATCAAAAAACGGTGCAAAAGTGGTGCCTCTCCGTCTTTAATGATTGTTTAAACATGTTTAAACATTGGATATCACTGTATTCAGGAAAGTCTATAGTATCTTTTGCTACCAAGAACAA